>JASTWQ010000735.1:0-81671 GCA_035220615.1 Leptothorax acervorum
AAGCATCAGACTGTGCAGAATCCTCTGCAAAGAGAGCAACCCACTATGGAGCTGTCTCAAGCTACCTAGTGGGGAGTTCACTGAATCAACCGGAGAGACTCTGAGTCATCTCATGGAGGTCCACTTCCCGGGATTTCAGAAGATCTCTTCGGAAATAGGAAGCCAAGGACAGCCTAGGGCTATATACAAGCCCAGGACATGGGACTTGGCGGCAAAGATGGTTTTCCCACAGGCAGTGGAGTGGGCTGTCGGTTCCTTCGAGCCGTATAAGGCTCCCCATACACCCCATACGTCTCCAGGAGGGACTAGGAGTAATGATAGGCCCATTGACCAAAATCTTTCGGGCTAGCATTGCTCTAAGACATGTCCCCCAGAAATGGAGAGCCACCAAGGTGGTTTTTATTCTCAAGCCCGGTAGGAATGGACATATCAGGGCTAAGGACTACAGACCTATCAGCCTAACATCCTTTCTTCTGAAGACCCTAGAAAGACTGGTTGATAGGTTTCTTAAAAATGGACCTTTAAGGGACCATCCCCTAGCTAGTGCCCAGTATGCCTACAGGGAGGGCAGGTCTACTGAGACCGCTCTACACCACCTGACGAGCAAAATAGAGACACAGCTGGAGGCTAAAGGATACGCTATTGGGACCTTTTTGGATATCGAAGGGGCTTTTGATAGCACCTCGACCATAGCTATCAAAGAAGCATTGACCAGACATGGGGTCCCGGAACCGCTGGTGGACTGGATAGAGGACATGTTGGCGGGGAGGAAGCTGATGGTCATGCACGACGACACTGTTATAAGTGGCAAACCAGGCAAAGGATGCCCACAGGGAGGGGTCTTAACCCCCCTACTTTGGTGCCTTGTCGTTAACGATCTCCTAATGGAGCTGCAAGAGAAGGGTTTCCTGACCTGTGGCTATGCGGATGACATAGCCATAGTGATTATGGGATCCTTTCTAAACATACTAAGGGATCGAATGAACGATGCCCTGAAAATCGTCCAAAAGTGGTGTAAGGCCAAAGGTCTGACGGTAAATCCGTCAAAGACCAATATAATGATCTTCACCAGAAAATACAAACCGGAACCTATCGAACCTTTTAAGCTCTGGGGAAAGGTAATTCCTTTTACGGATTCAGTCAAGTACTTGGGCCTGTTTCTAGACCCTAAACTTGGCTGGAAATTACACCTTGCAGAAAGCAGGAAAAAATTCTACACGTGCATGTGGATGTGTAGAAGAGCCATGGGCAAGTCTTGGGGCATCAGCGCTGGGGTGGCCTTATGGCTATACAGGGCGGTGCTATTACCGAGACTGCTCTACGCGGCTGTGATCTGGTGGCCCAGGACGAGGAAAGTGGAGGCAAAGAACCTCCTGCAAAGCCTACAGGGTAGTTACCTAAGGGCGGCAGTAGGGGCTATGAAAACCACACCCACAGAGGCGCTGGAGGTAGCACTCTGTGTACTTCCCCTGGACCTTGCAGTAGTTAATGCAGCCAGAAACGTAGCATATAGACTAAAGTGTCAGGGAGAATGGAGGAATACAGGTCTAGGGCACACGAAGCTCAGCCTGCTCCAGAAACAACCTTTCACTTTAAAACAAGGCAGGACTCTAAGGAGATACCAGTTGGTAAAACATTTTAAAAAATGGATACCAACCAGAAAAGAATGGCTGGACCCGAAGAGAGCCAAGGACCCCAATGTGGACCTGTGGTTCACCGACGGATCAGGCATTGACAACCGCTTTGGAGCGGGAATTTATGGACCGAAGGATGACCATAGGGAGAGTATTCCTATGGGAAGCCATGCTACAGTCTTCACGGCTGAAATACTGGCTATCCTGAGGTGCACAGAACACCTTCTGGAAAATAACACAAAAGGAAGAAGAATAAACATCTGCTCGGACAGCAGAGCAGCTATACTAGCGTTAGCAAAGACAACTACCGAATCATCATTGGTTTGGGATTGCATGCTGGCGCTGGAGAAATTGAGTGGACCTAATAAGGTCACTTTGGTATGGGTGCCTGGGCATGAAGGAATACCCGGCAACGAAACCGCAGACACACTGGCCAAGAAGGGAGCAAATGAGACACCATCTGGCCAAGTGGCAGGAGTTCCTTTTGCAGTAGGCAAAAAGAATATCAGGTGCTGTCTGGATAAAGAGCACTTGGTCAGGTGGGAGGCAACTAAGACCTGCCGCCAGGCCAAGATCCTGATGAATAACATCAGGCCAAGTAGGGCTAAAGAACTACTGGCGCTGAATAAACAGAGACTGAGAGCGGCAGTGGGACTGCTTACAGGTCACTCCACGCTACTCAGAGCACACCTATTCAATCTCGGACTCGGGGAACGGAAGGAGTGCCGTTTATGCGGGGACGAGAAAGAAGACAGCGTGCATATATTGTGTCATTGTCCGGCAGTTATATGCAAAAGATACAAAACCTGGGGACGAATGTACCTAAGTCCCCAGGATTTAGAAAGAGCTAGGGTGACTGATCTAGTAAACCTGGTACTAGGTTCTAGACTGGCTCCAAGCACCTAGCTAACAAAAGAGTGGGGAGATACAATGGATCATAACGATCTAGGTGTCGTCAGGGACTTTAATAGAACCACTACTTTGCTACTACTACTACTACTTCTTAAAGTAGAGAGTCTTTTAAAAAAAGAAAAATTATTAAATTTTTTCGCGGAGATATGCTTATTTGAAATTACGCAAAATTTTGATATGAATTGAGTGTTGCAATATTTTTTTTACACCAATGTAGATCCAGCAAATTCATAATTTATTTTATTTGGAAAGAGGGTTTTAACCCCAACCCCCCCAGAACCCGCCAGTGCAGTCTTAAATATCAATAATAATTAGATAATTATTTTTAATACTCTTAAAATACCACTACAAATCATTATCAGCAACATTGTACAGATTCACAGAAATCATTCCCTCAATATCATATCAATCAGTCGACTCTAAATAAGAACATTAGTACTAAGCAGTAATTGAACTCAAGATTTAAGACTAAAGACATATCAACTCTCTTAGAGGGGAACCAGTGTAACAGTTAATGAAAAAGGCTATTTTTAAAGATTTTTTTTGGAAAATTATTGTTTTTTTCCTATATCACTTTATTAACATCACAAAGTACATAATTTAAACTACTTTTGTGAAATTTTTATTTAAAAAATTAATATTCATAGCTGCGATAGCCTAAGTCGCCTGAAAAAATACGGGCGCATGCGTAGCGGACCAACGGGAGTTCTGAAACAAAAAACCAAGTATTTTTTAAAATATGAGATAATAGCTTCAGTTGTACGTACGGAATTTTTCATTGAGTAATTTGTTCTTTATGTAACGTTAAAAAACAAGACAATTTTTCATCAATTTTTGAACTTTTTTTTTTAAAGTTTGCCATTTTGTAACAAATTATTATTTTTTAAATCTGTGTGTACAAGCTATTGTCTCATATTTTAAGAACATACTTGTTTTTTTATTTCAGAACTTCCGTTGGTCCGCTATGCATGCGCCCGCCCGTTCAACATAATAATTCTTTTTAGGCCGCTAACACTATTGTAGCTATAAATATAAATACTTTTTAACAAAAATTTCACAAGAAGTAGTTTAAATTATGTACATTGTGATGTTAATAAAGTGATTTGAAAAAAAAGAACAATTATTTCTCATAAAAAAAATCACTAAAAATAGCTTTTTTCTTTAGCTGTTACATTGGTTTTCCTCCTTACATTTAGGTCCCATATTGGCTAAACTTTTTATTTTACTTGTAAGTAGTAAATAAACTCAAGATATGAGACTAAAGACATATCAACTTTTTTCGATTTTATATTGACTAAACTTTTTATTTTTAGATTTCCAGAAGAAACGAAGCAATATCACCTGTTATTTCATATTCGTCAAACAAACAGAAATGTTGACTAGATGTCAAAACAATGTAAGCAAATTTCATAGAACGTGCGTCTCATAAGACGGATTGCATGAGACATTAATAATTTCTGCTTATCTTGTGTCGAACAGCTTAATTACATTGGAATGATCAATATTATCAACAGAAAGAACAACTTGTAAAATGATTTGTGTGTGTGCGTGTATTTTTACATAAAAGATTACAGTTTTCTTACAGCCGCGGTTAAATCTTGACGAGATCTGAATTGAACTATCGAATTGTAATCTGAAAAGATGCTTTTAGCGTAGGAAATATCATGCTTATTACAAAGAGTAAGTATTAATTATTTCGTAGCTGAACTTTACACTGACGATCGTGGCGACGGAACATCGCTGCGGCGCGGCCGAGCGCGCGGCGGAGCGAGCGGCGGCACGGCGGCTCGCTCACGCATACTATTAGATGCGCGGCTCACGAACGTGCGTCCGTTTAAAAAGCGATGCTGACTGGCTAATCTTTAATTAATAATAACTACTTTTTTAAGCATAATTCGAAAAAAATGATTCAGGACTTTTCGACTCAGTTTTTAATGAAGAATATCACTGTGCAAATAGTAGGCGCGAATTAAGTGACACCCTGTATATATATATATTGTCACGCTACTTTTACAATAGCGGAGCAAAAGGGAGAGCGGAGTGTCAGGCCTCTCTAGAACGGGGTCCATTGTACCCGGAAACCAGTCGATCAGCCGCGAAAGAAGTACGACGACGCGTCACCGAATAGCGAAACGACGACCGATATTCGCGAAAGTCGCTAAGATCGATGACACCTTCGGTACGAGGGGCTGGCTAGCTCACCTAACGGTGGAGGGGCAGGGTGGATGCCAGGCAGCGCTTCCGGTGCGGGGTGACGGGTAAATAAGTCGCACGAAAGTCAATTTAATAGTGAAAGTTAACATTCTTTATTCCGAACGCTGCAATAAATAGCAATTGACAGAGTTGATTTGGTTGATTGATAATAAAAGAATTAGCTTTTATTTACAGGTTATCGGAAAGAAAATAATGATAGTTGGTTAATTAGCTGACCGACGGATTAAGCACAGCGTAATTTAATAGTTAACGCAGAAGGAGTTGTATTACAGCGTATTCGATGAGATTAGACATGCGTCGGAATAAAAATAATAATAATGAATAACAGTGACAACAGCAGTAATTACACGAACCGACAGCAACGCGCGGAAAATAATAAAAGAGATAATGCCTTGAATAACGCAGGCCGCAAAAGTTAACGCAGAGAATAGTATGCGACGAAAACGATACACAGAATAGCGCGAATCGCGAAAAAGAGTACAAGAAAACAACACGGAATACGCAGATCGCGACAACGAAGGTAATATAGCGAGATATCACAAGAATATCGCGACAACTAATATAGCGAATAGTACGCGAAATAAGTAATAATTACGCCGCTCGCGAAATATAATCGACAAATAATACGCGGACTAACGCTGCTCGCGAAATATAATACGACATCTACTACGAACTCTAATACGAAAAATAATATAAAAATAATACGCCAAATAACGCGGATCGCTAACTATGATCACGAGAATATCGCACCATTTAATATCCCATAATACGAAGAGTAACGTAACTCGCGAAATACCACGAAGAAAAGACGGAATTGAATACCTGAAGGCGTGCGAAGTCCCGCGCCCCGCTGGGCGCACGCAAGATAATCTTCGCACCCGCGAGAGGATTCCGTCGCCCGAAGGCGAAGCACGCGACACCCACTAACGCGGCGCAAACTGCGCAATTATCGCAATTAATACGCTGATCGCAAAATATAATCGAAATCAACCCGATAACGTAACGTGCGCGACGAGCACACGGCCCTCACGCGATCCGGAATCGCGAGAACCTTCGATCGTGTACGAACGCGAACATGGCGGAACTCGCGAGACACTTTCCTGTCGCAAGCACGTTATCACTCGCGTTTCGCGTACCCCGGTACTCGGGGGCTCTCCGGCGCTTCCCCGACCGCAGATCTCCACGGGCTCGCTCCGATATCTACATCCACGACAACCGTGTTCGGGGTCCCTCGCGCTTGATGTCGACCGCCAACCGAAAAAACGAAAAGTTACGCCGAGCACCTTGCAACGGCTAACGAGAAACGCGAAAATGTGGCGCGTCGACAGCAGAGCGACAGCGTGACCCCTCGCAGTCCGCTCGTGGCTTTACAATAATTAATACGGGCGACCTCACCGATACGTTGCTCCTCAGGCCTCGTCCTCGCCGGCTTGGCCTCCTTCACGCCCGGGTCGGCTGCGGCTCCCGATTCGACAGGCCGAGATTCACCTCACAAAATATCTACGGCGACACGATAGCACGAGGAAACGTCTTTCCCGTTCGGCGGATAGAGCGGAAGAGGAAGAGCGACGTCGCACTCGATCGCGAGTCGAACTCTTCGCTCTCACGCGGGGGTTGTGCGACCGTTTTGCGCGCCGGCACGGCCGTCATCGACGTCGCGCGTGATCATCTTCGATCCGCGCGACGCAACGCCGTAAATCGCAGGGGCCTTGTCCCCTCGCTCAATCCTCAGGCCCACGCTTCCCCCTCGAACTCCTCCTGGCGAGGAGACCGCCTCTCCGCCGGCTCCGGTCGTCGATCCTCCGCCTCCGGATCCGACAACTTATCTCTCGTCGCCAGCGGTTCGCGATTCCTCGTGCGCGGGGCGTTCCGCGTCCGCCCCTGCCAGGCTCACGTGCAGCTCCTCATCCTTCGACCGCCGCTTCGCGCGTCGCCTCGCCGGGCCGTCCACTTCGAACCTCTACCGGGTGGGCCGTAATTCTTCGCCGACAGCTGGTCTTCGATGCGGTGTCCTCCTCTTCGATCGGTGGGGCGCCGCTCATATAAATAATTATACGCGGAATTAATACGAGGTCTTATTATGCTAATTACTAGTCCCCTTTGGAGATCTCGACGCCTCGCACGCTCCCGGTCCGTCGTCGAGCGCAAACCCCGTGCCTTGTGACGACGGCGGGGACGCTGCCACGCGCGACGAAGCCGCAACGTCACAACACCCCCGCCCCAAGAGGAGCGTACCGGGTCTGGTCACCCGATATTGCCACCGGACTGAAAAGGGTGGTCGAGCGGTCGAAATCTCCAGCGAGGGCCCCCTTAAATATGGCAAAGTTCGACAAAACAAAAGAAAGACAAAAAAAAGGACTCTTTACGACAGTACGATACAGTACACTTACCCCACACAACGAGACTCCAGAGTCGTAACCCGGGACGCGACGTTTATCGCGAACGTCCTCCGTCGGTCGCGCTCACGACTTATTACGAAACGCGTGCGAAGGCGATGACCGAGACGCCTCTATTGATTCGGTTGCTCTCGCGACTTCGCAGGATCTTGTAGGAGGAATAAGGAAAGGCAACGCTTTGAACGCCCTTGTAGATTCAAACATTTTATTTCTCGCCTCATACATGACGATTTACGCTCTACTCCCGGCGTCAGTGTTATAATCAGTCCCTCGGCTGCGAGCAAAAAGGAAAAAAAGAAAACGAAATGGGGACTCCCTGTCCAGCATTCCTTCAAAGGGAGAGCTGAGAAATTATTTGACAACAAAGAGAAAATATAAGGCGAAAGAAAAGAAGACGAAAAAAATTTTTTTTTTTTTTGAAAAAAAAAAAGATGAACATCAAGCGGGGGGAAGGGCCGACAGCTACTCAGAGCTTGCGCGGGGCTCCCGGGGGTCTTCCGTGCTTCTTAGGCGGCTCCGGACCGTCGCACAGTGGTCCCAAATGCCAAAAACGTGGCCAAAACCCCCTAAATCGAAGTTTCATTTTGTGGACTTTTAAGGCCCTAAATAGTTAGGTTGATATCTTTACCGTTAGAAACGACCGTTTTTGAGGGTCATATGGACATACCTGGCTCTCGAAATCTATTTTAATCTGAGCGTCGAGCGCGTCGCAACGGAAGCTCGCTCCGAACGCAAGTAAACGTAATTTTCAATCGCGCTCCATTTCCTTGTGTTTTTAGTTATTTTAATTTCGTCAAATGGAGTCAACAACTGAAAGTAAGTAAATTTCAACTATGTAAATAAAATGCAATAAAATTTGATTGTTATTAAATTATAGGAGCATTTAAAATATCGTTTTATTATCGTTTCCAGTTTAAATCACAAACAATAAAATATACAGAAGTAAAAAGTCCCACGAGATCCCACTCTCAAACAAATTTTCCCGTCTTTTTTAATCGTTCTTCATTAATAATTAAAAAAAAATAGCTGCCCCCACTTGCCCCATTTTGTTTTATATAACTTTTTCTGCGGCGATGCATAAATTCGCTTTCAGGCGCGCATTGCACGCTTTCTTTCTGGTTGATTCAAAATGAATAAAATCATTAAATTGTTTACCGCGGGTTCATAAGTATGTTTCAATAATGTAATAACAATCAATATATGTATTACTTGTTCAAACATTTTTTAATTTAATCAATTTTAAGGCTGTCAATATTCAAAACAAAGGAAAGTCAGGAGCATATAAGCCTACGTCGGATCTTTGTGCGAAAATTAGTTTACAAACATTTGATGTAAACATAGGGTCGAAACGTTTGTATTAACTTTCCACATCAAATCTTTATAAACTAATTTTTGCACAAAGATCCGGCGTAGGCTTACATGCTCCTGACTTTCCTTCATTTTTTAATTTGTTAAAACAGATTTGTTAATTATGCAGCTGCTAATATTTGTTACTTGTAACCAAAATAGTTAATTAATTAATTTTTGTTTTTTTACAGAGTATTCCAGGCAAGGGAAACAAATGTTCTTGAAAAGGAAGGAAATTTTTGATATCATCAAGGATAATATTGAAGATGGAAGAAAAAAAATATGGAAGATGTTTTTTCGAGGCTTTTGATATCGTCAGATCCGCTAATATCAAGCCTACGGACATTGCCGGCGAAACGAATAAAATCATTAGAATCCAAGGCAATTGAATTACTAAAAGCGCCCACTTGTGAGGGTTCAAATTTGTACATTTCACCACTGCAAAGTAGTGAAGACGAATCTGAACATTCTTCTGACGAAGAATATTAATGTTATTTGTAATCTATTTATATTAATGTAATTTGTAATCCGTATTTATATTAATGTAATTTGTAATCCGTATTTATACTAATGTTATATGTAAGCCGTATTTACATTAATGTTCATTTATTGTCACTGAAAAATATTTAATAAAAAATTGTAATAAAATTATTTTGTCATTAATTTATTTAAAATTCGAAATCAGCGACCTCGGAAACCCCCCAATAACAATTTTTATTGAAATCAAATTATTTTTTTTTTTAAGTCCGCTATATTGGATCCGCCATTTTATTTTTGGAAAAAATAATATCAAATTTGAAATCAGCGACCTCAAAAACCCCTGTGTACTGATTTTTAGAAAGATTAAATTACGTTTTCGACTTTTGGCCACGTTTTTGGCATTTGGGACCACTGTGCGTCGTGGCCTTTCTCCTTCTTATACGGCCCCTGGGCCTTCTATCCCTCGCTGCAATCCGGGCAGTCGCGGACGGTGGTACCGGGCCGCCCGCAGCGGTAACAGAGTGTTCGCCTTTGAGGTTGTGGGCACCGGTGTGTGAAGTGGAAGGCCGAGTCGCAGTTCCAGCAGAGCTCTCGCCCTGCTGGTCTGGTTCTCCGAGGAGGTGACGGCTCTCGCGCCGGTCCCGGGGTCGGTCCGCTCTGCTCTTCCTCTTCCGGCGGCTCCGGCGTGGCTCTACCCCACCCGGGCGACTGGCGAAGCCACCACAGCATGTCCACTGGGTGTTCTGGTGACTCCGCTCGCGCGGGTCGTCGTCGGCTTCGTGATCGGTCTCTTCCCCGCTCCTCCGGGTCGGTTCCGACAGCCACGTCAGCGCACCTCGGGTACACTTGCACGCCTACGTGCCTCCTAGCCGGGCGAAGATCTCGAGCCCTCGTTCTCTCTTCCATGGGCTCGGTTTGCGTGATCGCGTCGCTCTCGGTGTACTCACGCACCACCGCCCCGGTCGTCGTATACTGACGTGCTCTCCTCCGGCGCACCTCTCCGGCGAACGCCTCCCAGAATCCGGGGTAGTCCTGCAGGACCCTAAGAATCACGTGGATCCATGTCTTGCGGATCCATTTTCCGCGACAATTTCGACAAGTCCGACAGCTACGACACCCTATGGAGGGAGAGGAGCGTGATAAAGTTTCAGGTCATTTACATGAATTTTTCCTAGTAAATTTCCGGATAGGTCGGCGAGTTCGTATACTACGGGCGACAGAATCCTCTTTATAAGGCCGGGTCTACAATCAATCGTCTGTCGGAATAGTATGTCGTGCGCATGCGCACAGCCATGATTTTTACGTTTCGACTGTCCAAGTTGGCCGGGCGTCGTTGTCGGTTCGGAAAAAGATCAAATCCCATCTTTTCGACGTACAAAACAATCGAGTTGTGTGTCGTTGCGGAAGTAGAGGTTAAAAGCCGAAATTGTGAACATAAATATTCATAATGAATAATACTGAACTGGTTGCGGTTTATAGTAGTTTATTATTAGCTTGGGTACACATTGAGAGAATACGAATAATTTTAAAGAAAAAACATAAGAGCTCTCGACGATGGTGGGTAAAACCTCATCTTACCGTGGAAATGAGAAACAATTTTGGAGCTCATCAGAAATTATTTGCATATTTCAAAACAAGTGATCATGAAGAGTTATTCAAATTTACAAGAATGTCTGTTGAACAATTTGACATGTTGCATAATTAATTGAAACCGAAACTTGAAAAGAGGAGTCACAGGACTCCTTTGCCAACAGAACTCCATCTCGCTCTTACATTGAGGTTATACTATTAAATGTTGTAATTTCATTTTCGGTAGATATCAGAAAGCATTTTATTCAATAATTATTATTTTTAGTTATATTGCTCATGGAGATAGTGCTGCAACAACAGCATGGCATTGAGGTTATACTATTAAATTTTGTAATTTCATTTTCGGTAGATATCAGAAAGCATTTTATTCAATAATTATTATTTTTAGTTATCTTGCTCATGGAGATAGTGCTGCAACAACAGCATGGCATTTTCGTGTAGGAAAATCAACTGTGTATAGTATTATTCCTGAAGTATGTAAGGCAATATGGGATGTTTTACAACCACTGAATTTGAGAGTCCCAAATGAAGAAAATGAGTGGTTGGAAATAGCAAACAACTTCAATTTTCTTTGGAATTTTTCAAATTGCATAGGGGCTATTGACGGCAAACATATAAATTAATGCTCCTCCAATGTCTGGTAGCGCTTTTCATAATTATAAAGGCAGCTTCAGCTTTGCATTAATGGCTATTTGTGATGCTCACTACCCTTTTACATGGTTGGATATTGGCGATTATGGTTAATTGATTAAACTATTTGAAATTAGTTAAAATTATATATTTAGCTCATAATTATACATATACATACCTGTCCTTTAGGTTCACTGAACGATGCCTGTATCTGGTCTAAGACTGAAATAAATACCGCATTGGAAAGTAATACTGTGTCTTTACCACTAGAACTTTATTTGCCACATACTAACGTTGCTGTACCCTTTGCTCTTGTTGGCGATGAAGGATTTCCTCTAAAAAAGTATTTGATGTGACCGTATGCAAGAAGAAATTTAGTTGATAATCAACAGCGTGTATTTAATTATCGATTATCAAGAGCACGATTAGTAATTGAAAATGCCTTTGGAATTCTTGTCGCAAGATGGCAAATTTTCCAAAGAGCACTTTGTTTAAAACTAGAAACTGCTGAAAAAATTGTACAAGCCACATGTTGTCTTTATAATTTTATTATGAGCACAAATTATTCAAATAAACGCTATGTACCAGAAGATTTTGTAGATCGGGAAGGTCCCAATGGCGAATTTATCGAAGACGGTTGGCGAAGTTTGATACAACACCCTGTATTTAATCAAATGGGACGAGTTGGAGCGAATATTGGTTCGATTGCAGCAATGAAGCAACGCGACACTTTAGCCCAATACTTTGTTTCCCATGAAGGTAGCATTCCATGGCAGTGGGAAATGATATAAACAAATTATCTGGCTTACAACTTTTATTCTTCAAACACAATTACGTTTATTTGTTTGAAACATTGTACATAGATTTTTAATAAAATTGTATGTACAAAAAATTGTTTAGTTAAATGTTAAATTATCAATAACAATGTAACTGTTTAGTTAAATTATCAATAACTCTTTGGTACAAAAACTTATTTCTAAATTCTTAAAACCTTGGTTCACGATGCTAGAGCTTGATCCAAGTTCTCGGTCCGAGAAAACGTGTAGCCAATAAAATTGCCGCTTCTGTGTAAAAGCTGCAAATTGATTGGCTACAAATTTCTCGGTCCGAGCACTTGGATCAAGTTCTAGCATCGTGGACACAAAGCTCAACAATCTTACTTTAGTTTTGTACTTTTGGTAAAAAAAAACTAGTTAAATTATCAATAACTTTTTGGTACAAAAACTTATTCCTAAATTCTTAAAACCTTGGTTTACGATGCCAGAGCTTGATCAAAGTTCTCGGTCTGAGAAACGTGTAGCCAATAAAATTTCCGCTTCTCTGTAAAAGCTGCAAATTGATTGGCTACAAATTTCTCGGTCCGAGAACTTGGATCAAGTTCTAGCATCGTGGACACAAAGCTCAACAATCTTACTTTAGTTTTGTACTTTTGGTAAAAAAAAACAGTTAAATTATCAATAACTTTGGTACAAAAACTTATTCGTAAATTCTTAAAACCTTGGTTCACGATGCTAGAGCTTGATCCAAGTTTTCGGTCTGAGAAACGTGTAGCCAATAAAATTGCCGCTTCTCTGTAAAAGCTGCAAATTGATTGGCTACAAATTTCTCGGTCCGAGAACTTGGATCAAGTTCTAGCATCGTGGACACAAAGCTCAACAATCTTACTTTAGTTTTGTACTTTTGGTAAAAAAAAAAAACAGTCCAATTCAATTATTCTTTATTTCGCTCCCCTTTCGGGGCTGGAAAAGCGTTTTTTTAAGCAAAAACGGTCCCAAAAATCTTTACAATCACAGTCACACCCTTTAGCCTGGCCATTGTGCGACCTCACATTTCTCTCACTTCCCTTCCCTCTCTCTTCCGTCTCAATCCCCTCCCGCCGTCTCCTTCGCCTCTTTTCGTCCCGCACTCTTCCGGCTCCCTACTTCCTGGCTCAGCTCTTCCCTCCTTTCGACTCACGCCCTTCAGTACCTGCGCTTTCTGCCTTACCTTCTCTCTCTCCTACTCTGACCAAAAAACAAACAGAATATTACAATTTTCTTTTCCAGTACCATCTTACCTTTTTCTCCATCTCTCCTTACTCTCCGTTCTCTCTCCTCTCTTTCTCTCCATTTATACTTCTAATTCTCCCCTCTTTCTTACTTTCTCCTATTCTCTTTTCTTCCTCTCCGCCTCGTTCTCGTCAGAATCCATTAACAAACTCTCCTCCATCCTTCTCGTAATCTCGTCCTCCGCACTCCTTCTCGATCTGCTGCTTTCCTCCTCTTTCCATTCTTTTCTCCTTTCTTTCTTCTTTCTTTCTCCTCTCTTTCCTTAACTCTCGTCTCCACCGACTTATCCTCATCCATCTTAACCTTCAGCCTGTTTCCTTCCCTCCTCCTTGCATTCAGCACCTTCCACTTGTCCTCTTCACTCCCCATCTTTGCCAGTACCGTTATCCACTCTCCTCTCTGCCCTATCACGCATACCTCCCTCACCTCTACCCTCACATTTAGCCCTTCCGAGAATAACTCCTTCACCTTAGTCCAATTTGACTCCTTTCCTTCCCATCTCTCTTTCTCAATCCTTATTCTTCTTTCTCTTCGCGTCCTCATTCCTTTCGTACTCCTTATCCCACCATCTCCTTTTCTGTACCTTATCTTTCCTCTCCTCACTGTCCTCCCTCTTCCTTTTTCCCATGTTCTGCTCCATCCTGCGCATCTTTCTCTTTAAACTCTCTACTTCCTCCTTTAGATCTTTTATTTCCTCATCTTTCCTTTTATTGTCCTCCTTGAATTCTTTCAACATCTCTTGTACCTGTCCCTATACAATCCTATCTATCTCCTCCCTTTCTATTATGAACTTTCCCTTAAACTCCATTCTTCTTTCCACCGATTTCCTTTCTCCTTCCTTTAGGTTATCTGTAACAAAAATCGTCTGAATTACTCTATACTCTATCTACCTAATTCACCAATGAACTCGCTTGCTTTCTCCTTCTCTCTATCTCCGCCATCCACTTCTCTCCTTCACCTTTGTTGTTTAGCACTCTTCTTACTTTTTCGCTAATTCCCTCTGTCTCCTCCTCCTCCTCTCCTCTTGTGCACCGTTCGCGGACATGCTCCCATGACTCCGTCTCTGCTCCGTATAATCTACAGCTTCTTTTCTCTAACGGTTCCCAGTGTTTCCCTTCTCTCATCTCATTTCCCAGCCTAAATCTTGCTATCCTAACCATGGATTTCTCTTTCCCTTTTTTCTCTAGGTATTCTGGCCTTTTGTTTTCCACTACCTCTTTGTACCACCTGTTGTATCTAGATTCTCTTATCCTTTCATTCCTCTCCTGAATTTCAATGTCTTTAATTCCTCTATACTGCTCCATCCCTCACCTCTTCTCCTCTCTATCTCTTCAACCGCAAATCCTCTTTTTTCGTAGAAGCACTTTCTTTCCTCCTCCCATTTTGCTTTTTCCTTCCTGACATTCCTTTTTATTTCCTTCCAGCACTCTCTTGCAATCTCATTTCTCTCTCCTTTCTCCAGTTTTTCTTCGTATTTCATCGCCCTTTTACCAGACATTATCCTTATTTTGTCTCTTTTGGTTTCCTCTCTTATCATGTATCCAGGTGTGCACCAGTCCAGGTTCAATGTCCACCTTATAAACTTTTCGTGCATTCTTTCTATTTTCTCTCTCTCTTTCCATCCCCACACTTCCGCTCCGTATAATGCTATGCTTGCAACCAGCGAATCATATAATTTAATCCTTCTTATCCAGTCTCCACCAAATATCCTATTTCCTATTCCCCAGACCTGCCTCATTGCTATGGTAGCTTTCCTAACTCTTTCATTTATGTGCGCCTCTTGTCCTCCGTTCCTTTGGAATGTGTAGCCTAGGTAGCAGAATTCTTTTACCTCCTCTATTTCTTCTCCTTTCCATTTTCATTCCATTTTCTTCATTTTGCCTCCTCCTTTCCTGAATCTCATTATCTTTGTTTTCTCTACATTTATTCTCAGCTTTTTTCTGTCAAAATATTTTTCCATTTTTTTTTATCATTCTTCTCATCTCTTCTTTATCCTCTGCTACAGCTGCTATGTCGTCTGCGTATGCTAATGTCCAAAATTTTATTTCTCCCACTACGACTCCTCCATCTTGCCCCTTCTTCATAGTTTCCTCTAAATCCGCCAGCAGCAGTATAAAAAGCATGGCGCTTAGTGGACACCCCTGTCTAACTCCTTTGACCGCCAGAATGCTGGCTCCTTTTCTCCCTTTATCCTTATGGTACTTCTAATCTCTCTATATAAGTTTCCTTTCTCTATTTATAAATTTCCATACTTCTTTCTCGCTGGTTGCATCTCTCGCTTCCTTCATTATTCTCTCCTTTTCGTTCTCTTTCTTCTCCTTTACTTTCTCCTCATATTCTTTTTTCTTTAGTTTGTATTCCTTTTTGTCTACTTCTCCTTTCCTCCATTTAACCAGTTTCTCCCTTGCTTCTTTCCTTAGCCTTACACATTCTTCATCCCACCATCTATTCTTTCTTGTTGCTTTCTGCTCTCTAAGCTCCATCCACACTGCTGCTTGGTTTACTGCTACCTTTATTCCTTCCATAGTTTCCTTTATACTCGAGCCTTCTATTATTTTCCCTTTCATTCTCTCTTTTTATATATCTGCACCTTCCTTAGACCAGTTCATTATCTTCATGATTCTTTTTTCACCTTTTTCTCTCTCACCACTCCCCTTCACCTTTATTATAATTGGCTGATGATCAGAGTCAATAGCCTCTCCTATCTTTACTTCCACAGCTTTCTCCCAGACTTCCTGACTTCCGATTAAATAGTCTATTACTGACTCACCTCTCCCTCCTATAAATGTGACTTCCCCATCTTTGTCTCCCTTTGTTCCGTTCAATATTCCCAAACCTTCTTCCTCCAGAAACTCTAGCAGTTTTCTTCCTTTCATGTTAATTTCTTTGTCCTTCGATTTTCTTCTTTCTCCCACTATCTCCGTTAATCCTCCTTCTTTTCCCGTTCTCGCGTTGAATTCACCTCCTATTATTATTTGCTCTCCTAATCCTCCATCATTTGTGTATTCTTTTATGCACTTTAACTTACTTTCTATATCATTCCTTACGTAAACCGCTATAATTCTCCATGTACCTTCCTTTGTTTTTGCTAATCTTTCCACAATTCCCTCCTCTTCTCTTTCCTCTACTTCCCTCACGGCTATTTCCTTCCTGACACCTGAGATTATCCCTCCTCTGGCTCTTCCCTTCTTTCTTTCTCTCTTTGCAGGTTGGCATTTCCACTCATACTTGTTCGGTAATCTTCTTTTAACTTTATGCCACTGCTTTTGTTCTACCCAAGTTTCTAGCATGATTACTATATCCCAACTTTCTATCTCTCCCCAGAATTCTTCATTTTTTCTTATTAATCCAGCTATGTTCCAATACCCTATTGTTATTGTGTCCATCTTCTCCTCTTTTTGCTTATTCCTTGCTTGTTTCCCGCTCTTCTTCCCCTCTTGCACTTTCTTACCTCCTTGATTCTCTCTCTCCTTATCTTTTTTTCTCTTATAACCTCCGAAAGTCACTCCACTCTTCTAACCTTTCTTCATTTTCATTTCATCTCAGCTCTTTGCTATCCACCCACATCTTCTTGTATCCAACTTTGGTTTTCTTTCCTGCCTCTCTCTCTATTCTTGCTAATCTTCTTATTTCTTTCTGAATTTTTCTCTCCGCCCTAGTGAGATTATCATCTATAAAGACTTCATGTCTCTTTCCTAACTCCTTCCTCTCCTTCATTATTTCTTTCTTAATTTCCCAGCTCCTGCATTTTATTATTGTCATTTTGTTATTTCCATATCCTATCTCCTGAACTTCTTCAATTGCTTCTTTTTTCTTGCCTAATTCATCTATCACCTTCTCTATCTTCTCTTTCCCTTCTTTCTCACTTCTCATCGCGGCTCCTTTCACAATTATATTGTTTCTCCTCCTTCCTCTCTTCGTCATTTCTATGTTTTTTTTTATCTCCTTCATTTTTTCGATAATCTCTCTTCCTTCGCTTCCTTCAGGTCCACTCTTATCTACCTTCTCAACTTTCTCCTCTAGACTTTTTAATCTCTCCTCCATCGATTTCCTTTGTTGCTCACATATTTCTTCTCTTCTCTTAAATTCCTCTTTCAATCCTTTTATTTCATTTTTTATTTCCTCTTTGTCCTTCCTTCTTTCTTTTTCCTGTTCCTCTAATTTCTTTATAATTTCTTTTAGCATTCCCTCTGTAGCCATTTCTTCCTTTTTTTCTTCTCCTTTCTTTATTTTGTTTGGCGGTGACCTATTGACCTTCGTTGCTGCGTTAAATCTCTCCAAAATCTCCTTTTCCGCTCTCTCAGTTTCCTTCTCTGCTTCCTCTCTTTTCCTTTTTTGGATGTAGTCCTTGATTGATCCCTGGCTGTCTGTCCTTCCTCTCACATTGACCAACTTTTCTATCTTCTCCTCCTTATCTCCTTGCTTCTCTCTTTCTATCCCTCTATCCTTCTCTCTCTCTCCATCCGCTTCCTCCAATTCCTTGTTTTACGTTTGTTATAGCTCCCTCTATGTCTATGCCTTCCTCTATCCCTAACTATTTTTATCCTCTCTTTCCCTGTCGGTAATCTACCTCTTCGTCTGTCCGACTGGTGCCGCCACTTTCCGTATCCTCCGCAGTCTGTCTTTTCCTACCGCCCTAACCTAACTTTTTTTAGACATTAATTCGTGCCTTTTGTACCAAATCTAATTTTTTCTGTTTAACCTACCTTATGCCTCCTTACTCTCCTGCCTCCGCTCTTTCCTTCTCCTTGCTTTCCTCCTTTCTCCTCCTACTAAATCCTCGACTTCCAACAATCTTTCTCTGCTCAGTTATTCGCGTCCACTCTCCTCCACATGCGGCAACGAACTGAAAAAAAAAACTTAGTTAAATTATCAATAACTCTTTGGTACAAAAACTTATTCCTAAATTCTTAAAACCTTGGTTCACGAATCTAGAGCTTGATCCAAGTTCTCGGTCCGAGAAACGTGTAGCCAATAAAATTGCCGCTTTTCCGTAAAAGCTGCAAATTGATTGGCTACAAATTTCTCGGTCCGAGAACTTGGACCAAGTTTTAGCATCGTGGACACAAGCATTAACAATCTAATTCTTTAGTTTTGTACTTTTGGTAAAAAAAACTTACTCTCTAAGTTCTTAGTAATCTTACTCTCTAATTTCATGTTTTCCAATAATTTGAAGAACCTCAATAATGCATTGGGTTCTACTTTTTACGAGGACATGTTTCAATCCTTCTTCTATTGCGAGCATATACCCATACTTTTCTTTATCTTTATTTGTTGTACTGGCAATCAGTGTTGATACGGTATTCATCGCATCAGATATTTTAGTACCTGCCTCTACAAGGTGTTCGTCTAAGAGGGCATTTTTCATATTGTTTCGATTTGCGAAATCGTCCATTAGAGGCACAATTGTTCTCGTTGGCTTCATCTTTGAAATTAATGCTCTTGAAGTTTAAATTGTGAAGTTGTGAGCTGGAGCTACTTCAACTGGATAGTGGTCTTGTTACAGACTCAGGAAGAGATTGAGCATCATTGTCTAGAATTTTTAAAATTTAAATAATGTTTTGTGTTTCACGAGTAACAAATTAAAAAAAATCATTTTACCCATAATTTGTGATTCATCACAAGTATGATCAATTTCTGAAGAATTCCATATCTCCTGCAATATCTCTTCTTCCACAGTAGCTTCCTGCTCTTTCGATGGCTCAACTGGCTAGGAACAAGCCTGCTGGAAGCGCACTGGTTGGAATCTCGAATCTTCTGACGGTTTTCTTATGAGCAATTCTTGTGTCCTAAAAATAAAGTAAAATAGTTTATAATACAACTATGATACAAAAAAATAATTCATTGATCAATTACTCACTTTCTGTGAGCAATATGCGATGACAAGAAGAGTAGTGATCGGTACAGATGCCACTCTTTACTTTCGCTTCTGCCTGATCCTGATGGTGCCAGTTTTCTTCTTCTTTCTTCGCGGCCAAACATATCTCGAAGTGCTGACCACCGTTTCTCAATATTTTCGGCTTATATAAAAAGACACGTAGATTAGTATTGTTTTAAGATTAATATATTTGACAGAACAAGTTGATTTATATTTTAATAACATATATTTCCTACCTGACATATTCACATTATAAACTTCTTTTAATTGAAAAGCAATCATTTTCCATACATCTTTTTTCTTATTACCATTTTTATAATTAACGTCCGTTTTGTCATAAACAAATATGTTATCTCGCACAATATTAATAATGATCTCATCTATTGTAATATTTTCTTCCGTCATCTTGTATGTATATCGTTGTCGTGAAGTTGCCGTAAAAACATGGGACTTGACCAATTTCCGAGTCGACAACAACGCCCGGTCGTCACCGTAGCCGACACGTAAAAATCAAGGTTGTGCGCATGCGCCAACAGACGACTCTGACAGACGACTAATTGTAGACGGGGTTTTCGAGCGGTTACGACATACGAGTAGCGGCGTCTGACAAGTGCCTGAAATCACCCCAAAGGATAATGGCGAAGAAAGCGGTGATTAACGTGCAATCCATGGACAATGCGTGTTTCGCGTGGTCGGTGGTCGCCGCGCTGTATCCAGTCGAGCAACATGCGGAATGGGTATCCTTTTACCCGCATTATACAGCCGTCTTAAATCTACAAGACACTGAGTTTCCTATGTCTCTGAAAGGAATTACTACATTCGAATTACTCAACGACGTATCGATAAATGTGTATACTATCGAGGGGCAGGAAACGCTAAACGTTCTACCGATACGGCTCACCGACCGGAAGAGAGAAAAGCACGTCTATTTGCTGTACGTGCAAGACTCGCGAGACTACAACGTGGGACATTTCGCGTGGATCAAGAACCTGTCCCGCCTTGTGAGCTCGCAAATAAATAGATATGGACTGTCACGACGTTTTGCGCGCGGGCGCAAGCCGGATCAAAAGGGGACGGGACAGAGTCGGATTTTGGGTCTCTCGAGTATGCCCCTCGCACGCGTTCTTCACAAAACGACACGAAGTGTTGGGCGCCAGACGCGGAAGATCGCGTCCACTAAATACCGCATTTCGCTAAATATTTATCGCGACAACTCGAGTACTTTTACTCACGAAATTCGTCAAAACGCAATTACTTACTCACGGAGACTCAAAAGTAATTATTCGTGCGAGGGTCGACCAGCTCGACCTAACGGTAGAGGGGCAGGGCAAGGCGAGGCAGCGCAAGAGGACGGCGGGATGACGGCTATATAATTCGCCACACTATTTAATATAATAAAATAATGTATTGTTTATTACTAGAATATGATAATGTAAATAGTGGAAACAGTCATTCAGTAATAGTAGCGGTGATAATACTAATTAAAGTGATTCGTGGGATAATAACAAGGTTGAGTGAGGCAATTGCCCCCGCCTATCGAACTGTAATCAAGTTTGTTTACAAAAACTAAAGAAGGAAAAGATGAGTAATAAGGCGAAGTAATAGCAGTCGCGAATACAAAGTGAAGCAATCTCGAAGCGGGAATAATGCGCGACAACGAGTAACGCGAAATTAAGCAAAGAATTAACGGAATCTAACGAAAGTAATAAGCCATCAAATTATAATAACTTTTGAATCATTACCGAACAACTAAAAGAAGCGGAAAACTGAGTTACAACGATAGTCGATATCCCTCCTCGCGGTCAGCATAAACTCCAGGGATGATAAAAATACTAAAGCAAAAGGTCGACGATCAAGTATAATTTCTACGTGCGCCACGGAGCGCGGTAACTTATTTGTGCGAGATCGTAACTCGCCAACGAAACAGATAGTAACGCGGGAATCGCAATCAATCGCTATCAATCAGACTCGGAGACTCAACTCCGTTCTATTCTGTTCCGTCGTCAGTAGTTTTTACGCCGCTCAGGCGCGAACTCGTCGCATGCGCGACGCAATTAACGGGCGCAATAGAGCACGCAAATCAGAAAAAGATTCCACGACTTTGTGTAACGCAGGAAAACGTAATTGCCCGATAACGCGAATAATAGTCGGAAATAACACAAAGAATAAACTAAGGTAACGCAAAAGTAATATTCCGACATAAATGACAACACCAAATAATATCCGGACGCGAATCTAATACAACATCTCAAACGCGAGTAATAACGCAAAACTAGTACGCGGCAGCGAATAACGCAGAGTACTATCGGGAATAACGCAATTAATAATGTGAACTAACCCTGTAAATGATAACGCAAATTAATATTGCTAAAAATATACGTGTGGCCTCCACGCGCGGCAGAAGTGAAACTTCTTAGCTGTGAGGAATAGGATAGTATTTCGTTTATAGTATCTGAATTAATGCCTATGTAATTCAGAAATCAAATTTTAATTATAAATTAAAGCGGATGCAATTCACAAATAAAAATTGATTCGTGTATTGAAACCTGTATAACTCACAAATCAAATTTTAATTATAAAAGTGAAGTTTCAGGTTATGAGAAAAATTTGCCCATATATAATTATATATGGGCCAACTGTTGCCAACTGTTACATTTATATACATATAATTATATATAGACAAATTTTTTTCATAACCTGAAACTTCACTTTTATAATTAAAATTTGATTTGTGAGTTATACAGGTTTCAACACACGAATCAATTTTTATTTGTGAATTGCATCCGCTTTAATTTATAATTAAAATTTTATTTTTGAATTACATAGGCATTAATTCAGATACTATAAACGAGATACTATCCTATTCCTCACAGCTAAGAAGTTTCACTTCTGCCGCGCGTGGAGGCCACACGTATATTTTCTTTACCATATTAAATTTCTTCGACGTAACTGGCAATCGTTCCTGACGGTCATAATCGTCAGGACATTTTAACCAATAGTCCAGCAGCCACCGCCTGTTTTTTGAAGTGATTAATAACAGGCTAAATCTTCGTGAGTAGGTTCGGTTCGACAAGACGCCCAAGTTCTTCCCTGTGAAAATTCTCGATAGAGGTAGCTAATTTAGTGCGCAGGTGTAAAACATGTCAATTTGGTGGGGTGTCGAAATTGTCTGACTAACAGTAAGTTTTTTATTGAAATGTTAAGATAATTGGATAATAAACTCGGAAAAACAATTGTCCTACAAAATGGATGGTTTGACTGGAGCGTCCTCTGCTCCGAATATGTCCAAATAACGAGATCATAAAAATTATTAATAACCAGCTGATTTTTTGTATGCAGCTTAGTAAATATTTGTATAATGAAATGGCCACATAGTCCTACAAATTTGGTGGTACGTTTTCCCAGTCCTACGCTTGGAAGTTGTCGATTCCACGGTAACACTTTTTTCATTAATAACAACCTAGTTTTAATTTTTTCCTATCGGGAATAAAGTGTAGAACACAATTTTACCACTGTCCTACACAAAAAGTGGTATGTATTTCCAGAAATAGATATATCTTGTTCACAAATTTAACTGTATATTTTGATATACAATTAAATGCGTAAATAATCCCGAGTAAATCACATTGTCGTTACACATTGAAAAAAAGCCCAAACACAATTCTGTACTCCGTAAAACTTTAGTATATGTCAAGCGGCCCTGATAAGCATGTACCATTTTCCACCGATAAGGTTGTAAATGCGTTTATGGCAATATTTTTTTTTAACATAACGAATAAGAATCACTAATATTAATGGAATAATTGATTATCTTAAATTATTAAAGAGGTTGAATATTATTAACTAATAATTATTATCAATTGCTCATTTTTTAAATATTTTTTTAATGAAATCAACGATATGAGCATAATTGATTCGATGCAATCTTCTCAAAAAAAAGTTGTTTGCGGATTTAAATACGCGGCGAACACCGCGAACATTCGAAAATATTTATAATAATAGAAATAGTACTGCCATTGGAAGTATAAATTTTCGCGCTATAGAAAGTTTTCGGGAGAAACTGAGAGAGGTCTGGGGGGAACCTGTGCCGGCCATCTGGCAACAATAGGCCTGTTCTTTTATAGGCTTGTTTTTTTTATTCCGGGTTCTTGAAGAGTACGTGTGCAGATTGTATGCATTAAAAACCAAAAATGACGTCAACAAAGGACGGTACGAGTTATTTAAAAAAGGCTACAAATGCAACAATCAAGACGAAAAGATTGTAAAAAAAAAAAATTGTTGGATACGATCCCTCAGTGCTACCACCAACCAAACAAGAGCTATTGCAGCAGATTAAACGAACATCATACATCTGCAGTATATGGTGTAATGCACACATGCGCAGCCCCACCGAAAAGAATCCAGAAAATTGCGGATGGGCATTAATTCATAGCAAGTACCATTATTATTGGTTTGATGGCCCCCACAGTCCATCTCTTGGAGAATTGTCTTCTGATGTTCAAGGTACTCTATTATTACTTTTCTTACGTATTGATGATTATGCTGCAATTTGTTAATTTTCCCAATTATTTTATTACAGAATCAGATGACATTTATTCTGACGATTGCGACGAAGATGAAGACGATGTTCAAGGCGAAACTGATAAAGCGTCGACATCGGAATCCGACGAAGATTAAGATTATATTTAATTAGTTTTATAATTGTATTTTTTAGTTTTATTTTTTGGCAGGTCATATACTACTACAGTTCATACAACTACAGTTATATTATTTCAAAAAAAGTATTGCTTCTGATTACGAATACATGTGTCCCAAATTACCGAAACTACAACTACGAAATTATGTTATTTTCAATATTCTTGTAGGACTAGCGATACATACCCATTTTTTGGTAGGACACTGTTTGATTTATGCAAAGAATGCTCTAACTTAACATGTGTTTTTTTTGTCCTACGGTTATTAATGAAAACAGTGTTACCGTGGAATCGACAACTTCCAAGCGTAGGACTGGGAAAACGTACCACCAAATTTGTAGGACTATGTGGCCATTTCATTATACAAATATTTACTAAGCTGCATACAAAAAATCAGCTGGTTATTAATAATTTTTATGATCTTGTTATTTGGACATATTCGGAGCGGAGGACGCTCCAGTCAAACCATCCATTTTGTAGGACAATTGTTTTTCCGAGTTTATTATCCAATTATCTTAACATTTCAATAAAAAACTTACTGTTAGTCAGACAATTTCGACACACCACCAAATTGACATGTTTTACACTTGCGCACTAAATTAGCTACCTCTATCGAGAATTTTCACAGGGAAGAACTTGGGCGTCTTGTCGAACCGAACCTACTCACGAAGATTTAGCCTGTTATTAATCACTTCAAAAAACAGGCGGTGGCTGCTGGACTACAAGATTCTGGTCCTTTTATCTCAACGCTTAATTTAAGCATCTTAATTTTAAATAATTTAATTTTTATTGTGAAAAATATTACCCCAGCCAGGGTTCGAACCTGGAACTTCCCGCTTTCTGTGCAGGCGTCGTGCCAATTCGACCACTGAGGTATGTGGTAATATTTATCGCAATAACACGTATAAATAAACAATCATAAGATAGAACACCGATATTTTGGTCAACGGTGTATATTCACTGTATAAAAATTAATTTTTGAAAAATTTATTTGTGAATTAAAGCCTGTGTAATTCACAAATCAATTTTTATTTATTTGTGATCTGCATCGCCTGTAATTTATAATTAAAATTTAACTTGTGAATTAACGTAACGCTCCCGAGCCGAATCACGCCCATGGAAGTTTTTGACTTTTTGCGACGGACTTTTATAACGCGACGCTCCGGATCACTCCCGTATAAGTTTCGACTTTTCGTGACGGACTTCCATAACGCAAACGCGTAACGCGACGCTCCGAATCACTCCCGTACAAGTTTCGACTTTTCGTGACGGACTTCCATAACGCGAACGCGTAACGCGACGCTCCGAATCACTCCAGTAGAAGGTTCGACTTATTGTGACGGACTTCCATAACGCGAACGCGTAACGCGACGCTCCGAATCACTCCCGTATAAGGTTCGACTTTTCGTGACGGACTTTCATAACGCGAACGCGTAACGCGACGCTCCGAATCACTCCAGTAGAAGGTTCGACTTATTGTGACGGACTTCCATAACGCGAACGCGTAACGCGACGCTCCGAATCACTCCCGTATAAGGTTCGACTTTTCGTGACGGACTTCCATAACGCGACTTCCGTAACGCGACTTCCGTGACGGACTTCCGTGACGCTTCCGGTTCGAATCACCCCCCGTGCCCTAAGAAGTTTCACTTCAACAATTACGCAAAATAATATCGTAAATAATAACGCGGAATAATATCGCAACTAGTAACGCAAAATAATATCATAAATAATAGCGCAAAACAATATCGCAGTAGAGGAGAGAGACGGGTTTCATCTCACACGGGGATTATCTCCAGTCGCGGGATGTGCGGTGGGACGGGAAGCGCGTACAGCACCATCTGTTGCGCGGTGCTGTGACCACGCGCTTCCCCCCTCCGACCGCACACCCCACGGCTGGAGAGAGTCCCCGTGTAAAAATAAAACCCCGTCGGGTGGGGGGTCGACCGACCCACCACTCCGACCGCCCGCGGGCCTCCACCAAATTTCTCCCCCGGTACGCGTACCGCGTGAGACCCATCGCGTTACGCAAGACGCTGACCTCCTACCTCGCGCCTCGTCTCTCTCTCCGATATGCTAATTGTCACATCGAGCATACACGTGTTATTACGCAATCGATCAAGGTCATTGCATGTTGTTGTACGACAAGACGAATGCGTGATTTTTATCAGATTGTACGTCGCTGGAGGGCATAAGTCGATGCGGTAACTGCAAATTATCTCATCGCAGTCTTTTTTAGATTAGCGTCCGACGCTAGGTATACAAACAGGTAGGTATATAAACGTGTTCGCTTCCGATGCCGCTCGCATATCGTAATATACGCGCGGTGCAGCGTCGCTCTTCTTGCTTTTCGCGTTCAAAAATTGTGAAAAAAAGGAAAAAAATGTCGAGAAATGGAAAAAGATGAGGAAATCGCGTCCGACGCGAGCGGTAGTGATAATTACCTTAAAAAACCAAAGTAATATATTTACCTTGAAAAAATCGAAGTAATATATTTATTACAAAAAAAAGAAATGATATCTTTAAATTATGCGCCAATTAAATATATATTATATCGAACAATAACTATGGTTCTTTTAAAAAATGTATTCCCATTAAAGTGAAAAAATTAATATAAAATGTGAAAAATTTTAGTAAAAAAAACTTGGCGCTGTTAAACATAATAATATATATTAATGAAACAATTTTTATAAATGGAAAAAGTACTTTAAATTAAAGTGTGAAAGTCTCTACATTCACATTGTAATTATTAATTTAATATTTTAAATTAGTTATTTATTGCTTTCAAGTATTTTAAAATTTGGCAGCGCCAAGTTTTTTTCACTAAAATTTTTCACATTTTATATTAATTTTTTCACTTTAATGGGAATACATTTTTTAAAAGAACCATAGTTATTTTTCGATATAATATATATTTAATTGGCGCATAATTTAAAGATATCATTTCTTTTTTTTGTAATAAATATATTACTTCGATTTTTTCAAGGTAAATATATTACTTTGGTTTTTTAAGGTAAAAACATTATTTGGATTTTTTCGAGGTACAAAGATAACTACTTCGATTTTTTCAAGGTACACCACGCGTGCTTGGCGTCTTTTTTTTTTACCTTTTTGTAAAAGGTAATTTTGTACGGATATCACCCCTTTTTGTTATAGATACATCAAACGCCATAATGTCTACCGACATCGACATTTATGTCTGATAAAATCAAATGTAAATATATTTTGTATTATAACTTACAAGAATTATATCTGAGAGTTTGACATCCTTAAATGTGCAGTGCAGTTTGTATAAATTTTTAAATCATTAAAAAAATTAAGACACAAAATATGAATATATTAGGCAAAATCAAATTTGTCGAGAGCACATTATGCAGTGTTTGCTATAAATAAATTTTGTCGAAAGAAAAACAGATTTGATACAGAATTTGGCATGTACGATGCTATTGGCAGAATGTCACAGTAGATAATATATGTATAGTAAAGTTTGTTAACAAAATAAGGCAATTAATAATTTATAATACAAACTACAATGCACATTTAATTAAGGATGTCACTGTCAGATATAATTTTTGTGTTATAATACAAAAAATATTTAGACTTAATTTTATCAGATATATTTGATAGTCATTATTAGAGAAAAAGAAAGAGAGAGAGAGAGAACGCGAGCGGAAAACGCGAGCGAGACCGCGAGAAAGAGCAATACGTACGATAGATATAACCTCGCGACCCTCGCACAGGGTGTATCCCAGAACCAGCCATCCGCAAGGCGCGAACTCTGTCACTCCAGCACTGCACTTCGTTCGGAGTGTTCGGACGCGACGACGCGGACGGAATATTTCTCGACGACGCGGACGTCTAAAGCGGCCCATAACATGTACGAGTTTGATTCGCGAGCCGGACTCAAACGTTTTTCACCACACACACACACTCCCGAATAGTCCCGAAATTTGGCTCGTCGGACGCCGAGCCCGTCTCGTAACATCTCACCTACGATATTGTTTACGAAAGCTTCTTTGCTTACGACCTACGATCGCAGCGTTACGATAGATGTAGACGCACCTTAATAATTCATACGATAACTGTCACGACGAACGTTACGATCGTCGTAATGAGCTTACGATCCATCGTAACGCTGCGATCGTGATCGTAAGCAAAGAAGCTGTCGTAAACAATATATCTATGTTAATATATCTAACTATAAACACACTTTTCTTCGCGCGTCGAGAAGGTTGACATGTTAGGTTATACTGTTGTAACGCTAGACAAGTGTCACAATCTTCCGAGTTCAAGTTGAGTCAACTCATATAATGAGGTTACGATAGCTGTCGAGCGTTACAATCGTCGTAAGGAACTTAACATTACGATAAATGTAAACGCAGCCTCGCGCACCAACTGACGTACACGTCAGTCACGTCACTGCACATAAACATGCTGTCTCCTTTGCTGTCATGGAGACGCTCGAGACTGGCAATATCGCTCTCTCGCTCTCTCTCGGGAACGCGATTTATTTATTTATCGGCGAGCCGGACTTGAACGTTTTTCACCACACACACACTCCCGAATAGTCCCGAAATTTGGCTCGTCGGATGCCGAGCCCGTCTTGTAACATCTCACCCACGAACGAGTGGAAACCGAGCCGAGCCGGACTCGCGACGTGTATAGGCCACTTTACGGTTATGTTTTTTACTCCTGTCACCTCACATGTGATCGATCGATCGAACTAAGGAAAATAAAAGTGACACGAAACAGTGGCGCCGCGGCGCACTGTGGCGAGAATATGAAAGTAACGCTACCCCCACCACCACGGCGCGCCGCGCGCCGTGGCGAGGATGTGAAAGTGACGACGACGTATCTTAATGTAAAATTTTCAGGTCTGGACTTTTGCATCGCAATATATTTTTTCGTAGGCCACGTAGGGGAAAAATAAAAATACTTTTATTATATAAATTTGGTCCAAGCTTTCCACTGAGCCTAGTTAGAACTTAATCCGTTCACTAGTTATCCAGATCTCAAAATCTCGAGTACTCTCAACATATATATAATTCGTCGCGTCGCGTATATAGAGCCACGGCTGTCTCGCTCCGCGCGTACTTGGCGCGAGACACTACCGTGTCTCTTGATGCCAACGGAGTCGCACATCTGTCGACTTTCACCTATTTCTCGAGTTCCGAGAATTCTGATTGTGAGTGCAAGGATCGCGACAGTGATAGTGATCTGTGCTGCCACGAGACGCTATCGACGTCGACGACCGCGAGCACTCATAGTGATGCTTCTCGGAAGTCCGATCGGTGTTACAGTCTGTATCACGTAAATGAATACTTAGGGAGCCACGTGGTGAAGGAGGAACGTCGATGGAATCTGCCGACGTATCATTTGCGAGGGAAATTCGAATTCTGGATCCGCGAGAGAAAGTGTGGATTCAAACGGTGATCGCGTACAGTTCTAGAGCGGTGCGTTACTATCGTACAATTTCGAGACGTATCACGAAAAGGGGGGTAAACGGTAAGAGTCGGGTCGAGTATCGTCGCGATATTTGTGAAAAGCTAAAATTTGAAATACCCTCGGGCGGTTACGCCATGTGGTTGCGATAAAGAGAACATGGAGGAGCGTGAAAAGCAAGAGTATCGCGATCTTGTCGAACGCGAGACGAGCGTCGACTCGGTAGATTCGTATCGCGCATGGTCGCGACGTTGTGACGCGCTTCTAGAGATAATGCGCGAGAAATGTCGCGGACGACCTCGACTGACGTTCACTGGAGAGATCAATTCTTTGGCCTGTCAAATTGCGATATTACTGGGAGTCAGGAATCGTCTGTGTCGACGTTTTTTCGCGCACGTGGGTGCCGGTCTCGATGAACCATCCACGTCTTCGTCGGTGTCGTCGTCGTCGGTGTCGAGAGGATTTTCGTGGGCGGAGATCGATACGGCCTTCGATAGACGCGTCCTGACCGGTGTGGTGATAAATCAGGATCACGTCGAGCCTCGACGGTTTCTCGAGGAGGCGAGAGACACGGTGCTCGGTCATGTGCGCGACAATCTCGAGAGACATGGTTGTCTCAAGGTCAACACTCTTTTCAATGGAAAATTTGTCATCACGAGTGGTGAAACCGCGGTCAAGAGTATCGCTACGAGCAACTATATGCTTCTTCCCACTTCAGATCTGCTAGAATGGTACGATAGTCGCGTGATGGACGTAACTCTAACGGCTCTCGAAGAGTTTCAGGAACGGGACAGCGGATGGGCGTTGTCGCGTATATCCAATTTGATGGTGAATGTCAACAAGTGCAATCCTATGTGCGCGGGATGCTGGATGGAGGTGCCATCGTGGATAAAACATACGCGATCGGTGGTCAACGTGCAGCGGATGGACAACGCGTGTTTCGCTCGGTCGATCGTCGCCGCGTTGTATCCCGTTCCGAAAAATCCGGGAAGATGGCACGAGTATCCTCCTTATTCGGCGATATTGAATTTTGAGGGAATCGAGTTTCCCATGGCTCTAAGGCGGATCACCAAATTCGAACATCTCAACGATATATCCGTAAACGTGTTCTCCGTTCGCGAGGGAGAGATGAGGACAAATAGGAAGAAGAAGAACGTGCGGAACGAAGTGATTGTTCCTCTGCGTCTCACCGACGTCAAGAGAGATCGTCACGTCAATTTGTTGTACCTGAAGGATGCGCGACGCGGCGATAACGTTGGTCATTACGCGTGGATAAGGAATCTCTCTCGATTGGTGTCGTCACAGCTGAGCGGTAATAATTCGAAGAAGCATATATGTGATCGGTATGTATAAAAAGAAGATTAAAAAATATGACGGACCAGAGTATACTGTTTTTTTTATCTTTCAGCTGTCTGCACTACTTCGGTGCGAGCGAGAGATTGATCGCTCATGGTGTGGACTGCGGAAAGATGAACGACTGCGCCATTCTTCTTCCGAGCGACGACGAGAAGTTGCTGTTCTTTCAAAATCAGAGCAGGAAAGAGCGACTCTCCTTCGTGGTGTACGCTGACCTGGAATGCGTGCTAGAGAAGAGGGATGAACGGATCATCAAGCGACATCCAACGCGACTTATATATATCAGCATCACAGACCGTTCAGCGTCGGTTATTATCTGTGTTGCTCGTACAATCAAAGTTTATCCATGTACAGATCGCGACGCGGCGAGGATTGCGTGTCGTGGTTCGGGAATGAGCTCAACGATATCGCGCATCGTGTGAGAACGATACTCACTAGAAACGTGATCATGGCGGAGCTCACGTCGGAAGAGAGAAGCAAATTTTCTAGCGCGACGCGTTGTCACATATGCGGCAGATTTTTTCAACAGGATGATTATCGTGTGCGCGATCACTGTCATTTGACCGGTCGGTACAGAGGTCCCTCACATTTGTCCTGTAATTTGAATTACAAAGATTTGTTCGTTATTCCTGTGTTTTTTCACAATCTGACGGGTTACGATGCTCATTTTATTATCAAAGACATAGCCAACAGTTTCGAGGGTCGTGTCGACTTGCTGCCGATCAACAAGGAGACGTACATATCGTTCACGAAGAACGTCAAAGAGACGAAGCACGATAGTTGGGCAAATCGCGTTAAGTTACGATTCGTGGATTCGTTCAGGTTTCTTGGTACCAGTCTCGAGAAATTAGCGTCGTATCTCGACAAGTCCAGGCTGAGGATTACGCGGTCTGAGTTTTGGGAAATCAGCGCGGACGATTTCGATTTGCTCACGCGAAAGGGCGTATTTCCGTACGAGTATCTCGACAGCGTGGATAAACTGTCGGAGACCGAGCTGTCACCGCGCGCGGCCTTCTACAGTTCGCTGTCCGGCGACGTTGCGAGCGAGAGCGATTACGAGCACGCGTTGAACGTTTGGCGTCGTTTTCGCGTAAATAATCTCGGCGAGTACAGCGACCTGTATCTTAAGACGGATGTATTGCTTCTGGCGGATATTTTCGAAAATTTTCGCAACAACTGCGTCGACAGTTACGGATTGGATCCCGCGCACTATTACACTCTACCGGGATACACGTGGGACGCTATGTTGAAGCACACGGGTATTCGATTCGAACTGCTTACCGATATTGATATGTTGCTGTTCGTGGAGCGCGGTATTCGCGGCGGTCTTAGCCAATGCTCGCACAGATACGCGCGAGCCAACAACAAGTACATGTCGTCGTACGATTCGTCAGAACCGTCGACGTACCTTATGTATTTCGACGTGAACAATCTGTACGGATGGCGATGTGCGAGCCCTTACCCTACGCGGACTTTCGATGGCTTGACGATCCCGAGAGCTTTAACGTTATGTCCGTTACGTCGGACTCGTCTATCGGTTACATCCTAGAGGTTGACCTCGCGTATCCGCGGGAGCTCCACGACGCCAACGCGAATCTTCCGTTCTGCCCGACGCGAGAAAAGCCTCCAGAAAAACGGTACGATAAATTTCTGGCCACGCTCTATGACAAGTCGCGTTACGTGGTGTGTTTGGCGCTCACCAAACCATATTTAGTTAATAAGTGTAAATAGAGTTGCGTAATAGGTAATTTGGTTGTAGTTTAGATTATAGTCGGTAATCTCGCTCGCGTTCTTGACGACTCGCGCGAAACGTCGGCGGATCGCGATCGATTGGTGTCAATATTCGCGCGACTCACCTGACTCGTGCTGCCCGCCCGCGGGTGGCATCTCCATTAAAAAGGGAAAATATACTCGCTCGCGATCGTACTTCGCAGGAGCGCGAGCCGAAGAAGACCGAAACTCTCTCTTCACTTGGAAGCAGTCGAATCCACATCATTCGGATGTGGTAAAACACTCTTCGTTCGGAAGTGGTCCGAGATACTCGACCCGTTGGTGTGATCGAGTATATCGCAGTCGTCTTCGACAAATACAAGTGTCTGCTGACCAAAAACGTGTGTGACTGCCTTGCCGCCTGTTTGCTTTGCCTTGCCGCCTGCTTGCTTGCACGCTTGCCTCGCAGTCCTTGCCTGCCTGCATCCTCTCGCCAACACCGAGGACCGCCACGAGGAAGGACGAGAGCGGCGGAGTGCACCCCCAGGAGGGCGCCGGGGCACCGACACGGTGAGTCGCACGCTTTGCTTTCGTTTTATTAATTGCTCGTTGCTCGCTCAATAATCGTGAGGGGACCACACCCCCTCTGGTCCTTCGAGATCGTCGCATGTTATCTCGCTCGTCGCGAATCCGGGGAACGGATTTACACCCCCCCCCCCCCCCCCGACGCATTGGTCCTTCGAGCCGGATTTTCGCGTATAGTTTTTCACCGCCGACCTTTCGTTGCGACTCGTAATTTCGTTGAATAGTTATTCGCTGCATCGAATAATCGGCGCGTGCACCCATTGTATTACGCGATATCTCTCGCTCGCCAGTTTTGTGACGAAGGTTCGCGTGGTTGGTTCGTCGCGCGCGCGCCATTAGCTCGATCGCCTTTGTAATTAGCTTACATAGTTGTAGAAATAGTATTAATAATACAATCAAGCGAAGAATATTCACCGGAATATTCTATCGCTGCGAATATTCATCGGAATATTCAGTCGTTATATTTTCGAGCTCGAGCCGTCCGCCCCCCCTTGGCCTTGGCGAGCGGCGCGGTATTTCGCTTTTTTTGTTGTTTGTCTCCGCGCTCGAGCCGAGACTATAGAAATTCGTCGTTTTCGTTCGCATATTTGCGTACTTCTATTTTCGCTGTCGAATATCGACATAATAATATTTTCGCGCGTACAGTATATTTCGTGCCTCTTATTTCGCTTAATAATATTTGCGTCGTGCGTCTCACTAACGAACATCGACTCAAACTAGCGCGATATTATTATTAGTCCTTTCACATTTATTCTCGTGTAAAATAATATGGCTAATTCAACCAGAAATAGACGCGAGTTATGCGTCCGGAGAATGCGTGAGGTGCGTGAGCTTTCGGTACAAGCGCGCACCGACGCAGGATTTAAAAGCACGTTTCTGGCCCGCTTCGCGAGCGTATCGAGGACCGCGGATGATTTTGAGACAATGCACCTCAAAAACATTCAGGACGCCTCGGACGACGAATACGACGCCGAGGACGCGGTCCGAAGAGAATTCGATAAGATGCTTTGGGCCGTGAGGGAGCGGTATCACGCCCTCGCCCCTCAGCAGGCGACCGCCTCGTCCCTTCCGGCCCCAAGTCAAACGTCGTCTATTCGGTTGCCGAAGATATCGATTCCGCAATTCTCGGGCGATCTCGCGCTCTGGCCTTCGTTTATCGCTCTTTATAACACGTCGATACATGAAAACCCGCAGCTCACCGCCATCGAAAGGTTCCAATACCTGATGGCTTCGTTGAAGGGGGAAGCGCTCTCGGTAGTAAGCAACCTCCCCCTTTCCGCAGAAAACTACGCAATCGCGTACGATGCGTTGATTTCGCGCTATCAAAACAAGCGGAAGTTAGTCGATCACCACATGGATTCGATGCTCAACGCCACCCCCTTGAAGGCCGAATCGGCCGCCCCATTGCGTACGCTATTAGACGCCTTTCTTGAGAATACGCGGGCTCTGAAACTACTCGGATTTCCCACCGACGCTTGGGATTATTTACTCTTTAAATTTTTGTCGGACAAGCTCCCTCGTTCGTTACGGGAAAAGTTTGAATCGGAGCATCGTTCGGAGGAGATTCCCCACTATTCCGATTTAACTAAATTTCTCGCAGAGCACTGCCGAGTTCTCGCGTCGATTTCGGGCTCCTCAAGCGCGCCGCCCCCCTCGTCACAACCAGCATCGTCAAAAAAGGGCGCGTCGACTACCTCGCTCGTCGCTCAAAACGTCGCGTGTCAGAAATGCAAGGAGCAGCATTATTTAGGGAAGTGTCCCAGCTTCTTGAAGCTTTCGGCCAGAGAGAGGCACACTTTCGTTCGCGAAGAAGGATTATGCTTAAATTGTCTCCGCGCCGGACATAACCTGAGGGATTGTCCTACCTCGTGGACTGTAGGTCCTGCCATGCAAAACATCACACGCTTTTGCATTTTGAGCGGGGCGGTACACCGCCTCCTGCGACCGTCCCGGCGGTCACTCCTACCGTAACGGACACTGCGACCTCGGCAAACTCGGACGATAAACCGATCGTCTCAATGGCTAGCGTTTCGAAAGGCGCAGTCTTGTTGTCGACGGTTCGCGCGGAGGCCTTCGACATATACGGCAATGTGTTTCCGGTTCGCATTTTGTTGGACAGCGCGAGTCAAGCTAACTTTGTTACCGAGAGCTGCCTTCGAAGAGGCGGATTCGCTCGGGCAAAGCACCGTGTGACGGTATCAGGCGTCAACGAGACGGAGGTCGCCACCACAAGGACCCTTACGTCTTTCGTGATACGGGCGCGAAATCGCGATGACATTCGCTTTACAATCGAGGCCACGGTGCTTCCTCGCATAACCTCGCCGTTACCCAACAATCGAATTGTCTCGAAATCATGGCGTCATTTAAAGGGACTGCCACTCGCGGATCCGGAATATCATTTACCCGGTCCTATCGACATCTTATTGGGAGCGGAATCCTTCGTATCAGTATTTCGTAACGGCCGCCGTATCAGTAAAAATGGGGAACCGGACGCCTTTAACACGGTATTCGGATGGGTTTTGCTAGGCGCGGTCTCCCCGTCATTGAAACCACAGCCCCTGCACTCTTTCGCCACTACGTTCAAATCGATTGATGCTGCAGCGGGACAATTACAGTTAGTCGCACTCCCGCAACTTTCCGCGTGTTCGAAAAGACAAGATTGCGAAGAGCGCTCTGCTCTTAACACACATAGTGACCATTCGGGTCGTTTCGGGATATCGCATCAAATCGCGATAAATACTCCCTTCGTCAAATCTCGTATCGCAGTTCGCGATAAACTCTTCGCACTCAAGCGCTGCTTCAGTTCGAATGAGGCATTTGCTTTACTTTGTAGTAGCTTCATGCAGGACCATCTTAGCGGTTCCTTGAAGCTTATTCGCCAACCGCTCTCAGCGGATAGTCGACTCTCGCTTTCGACACGCCATAGCGCGTACAACCACGACCGTGAACCATATAGTCGCTCAACGCTGTCGCTTAGGTCCAACACAGATCGACTTCTTGAGGCCTTCGCACCGCGTTATCTCACTCATTCGTACGGTTCCGGTCCTCTAGTAGATTCGCCAATTCGAAGATGCACCAAATTCACTGTTTGCTCGCACTTGGCTTGCATCTTCGAACTCTCGGGCTCCTACACGCCCTTCGTGAAAACCTTAAAAATATATTTGCTTTGTTCGCTTCGCTCGTCTCCACATCGGTGGACGACCTTTATTCGCTACCGCGTTGATCCTCTACCGGACAACGTACCAATCACGGATTGGAGCCACGTCGACACTAGGTCCAATACGGCGGATTGTTGCTCCCTAGGACCCTTTCCCCGTGACTTAGCTCGGGCGACGTGGTGGAATGGTAGGTGGCTCGTGCCGTTTGAACCTCGCTTGAAACTCGGTGCCGCGCTACTTCTCGCTAAACTAATCGCATACGTCCGTCGAGTCCTATTGGGACACATCGAATTTGACGCTGAGTACGCCTGGTCCGATTCCATGGTTGCTCTTTATTGGATCCGTTCTTCCCCGCACCGATGGAAGACCTTCGTGCATAATCGCGTTGCCAAAATACAGGAGGTGGTATCGGTCTCGGCTTGGGGACACGTTGCGACTGAGTCTAACCCGGCGGACCACGGTTCCCGCGGACTCTTTCCCCGCGAGCTCGTGGCTAGTTTGTTGTGGTGGAAAGGCCCCGAGTGGCTGCTAGATTTCGAGCCTCGAACCGAACCTGTACCTTCGGAGGAATCTCTTCCAAGCGAGGAAGAAGGGATCGTATCTCTCGTCGCGCTCGAGACACCTAATTACATAGCTTTGTTACTAAGTAGATTTTCGTTATTAGATAAGAATCGTAGAATAGTTGCGTATAGTCTAAGATTAACATTTACCGTGAAACAATTGATGCAACGTTTATGGTCATTGAAACTCGAGTGGCATTCCGCGTTATTAGTATTAGTAAAATTCGTACAATTAGAAGTATTTCGCGATGAAATAAATCGACTTAGGTACGGGAAAAGGACCTCCAAGCCGATTCGACAACTCGCTCCTTTTCTCGATCCTGTGGGCATTCTCAGGGTGGGCGGTAGGCTTGTACACTCGGTACTGCCTTTCGAGGCCAAACACCCTGCTCTCTTGCCTCATAGACACAGGCTTACGGAATTTGTCGTAGAACAAGTGCACCGTGCTCATCTCCTCCCGGGTAGACGCGCGATGCAATATTTAATCGCACAACGATTTTGGAACGTTGGGGTATACCGCGCTATTAAATGCGCTCTCTCGGGTTGTCACCGGCGCTTCCGGACCAATCCGCGTGCTGCCCGACCCGTCATGGCGAATCTACCGGTCGAAAGAGTCGGTCAAGCCAAGCCATTTTTTGGCGGACGGTTCGATCTTGCGTCCCCTAGTGAAGTTGTGCCCCTTGTCGATGGGCACTTTACCAGGGGCAACAGATTAGGTAGTTGAAAATACAACTCGTTGTATTTTGGTGGGCGGTATGTTTGGCGCTCACCAAACCATATTTAGTTAATAAGTGTAAATAGATTTGCGTAATAGATAATTTGGTTATAGTTTAGATTATAGTCGGTAATCTCGCTCGCGTTCTTGACGACTCGCGCGAAACGTCGGCGGATCGCGATCGATTGGTGTCAATATTCGCGCGACTCACCCGACTCGTGCTGCCCGCCCGCGGGTGGCATCCCCATTAAAAAGGGAAAATATACTCGCTCGCGATCGTACTTCGCAGGAGCGCGAGCCGAAGAAGACCGAAACTCTCTCTTCACTCGGAAGCAGTCGAATCCACATCATTCGGATGTGGTAAAACACTGTTTGTTCGGAAGTGGTCCGAGATACTCGACCCGTTGGTGTGATCGAGTATATCGCAGTCGTCTTCGACAAATACAAGTGTCTGCTGACCAAAAACGTGTGTGACTGCCTTGCCGCCTGTTTGCTTTGCCTTGCCGCCTGCTTGCTTGCACGCTTGCCTCGCAGTCCTTGCCTGCCTGCATCCTCTCGCCAACACCGAGGACCGCCACGAGGAAGGACGAGAGCGGCGGAGTACACCCCCAGGAGGGCGCCGGGGCACCGACACGGTGAGTCGCACGCTTTGCTTTCGTTTTATTAATTGCTCGTTGCTCGCTCAATAATCGTGAGGGGACCACACCCCCTCTGGTCCTTCGAGATCGTCGCATGTTATCTCGCTCGTCGCGAATCCGGGGAACGGATTTACACCCCCCCTCCCCCCCCCCCTTCCCGAGCATGGTGCATTATCGAAATTTGCAGCAATGCGTGCGATACGGGTTGTGCGTAACGAAGATTTATCGTGTGTTGCGATTCGCGCAATCTCGGTGGCTTAGCAGTTATATAGAGCTTAAAACGGGATTTAGAACTCTCGCGAATAACGAGTTTGAGAGAAATATGTATAAATTGATGAACAACGCGGTATTCGGAAAAACAATGGAGAACGTGCGCGAGCACGTCGATGTGCGTCTCGTCACGCGCTGGGACGGGGTATACGGCGCTGAGGCAATGATCGCTAAGCCGAATTTTCACAGTAGAAGCGTTTTCTCGGAGGATTTGATGGCCGTCGAGCTACGCAGGCTCGAGGTGAAATGCAACAAGCCGATCTACGTGGACATGTGCATTCTAGAGATATCTAAGATGCTCGTGTATGAATTTCATTACAATTACATGGTACCGTTGTATCGCGATAGGTGTAAACTAATGTGCACGGACACTGATAGCTTGATATATCACCTAGAATGCGACGATGCGTACGAGAATATCAGGCGCGATATCGCGAGATTTGATACGAGTGACTATCCCGAGGGCAATGCGTGCGGTATGCCGCGCGCGAACAAGAAAATACCCGGTCTGATGAAAGATGATAACAACGGTGCGATAATGACTGAGTTCGTAGGGCTCAGAGCGAAGATGTACGCTCTGAAGGTGATTGGTAAAGACGACACTAAGAGGATAAAGGGTGTAAAGAGGAACGTGGTTGCGAGAATGATAAGGTTCGACGATTACAAGCGGTGTCTGCTCAACGTGACGGAGCAGTCGCGACGTCAGTCGTGCTTGCGCTCGAAGCTGCACGAGGTGTACACCGTGTCCGAGTTGAAGCTAGCTCTTAGTCCCTACGCCGATAAACGATGCGTTGCGCCCGATTCCTTCGACACTCTGCCGTGGGGACATTACGGAATATCAGTCAGGAAAAATGGAGGGGGATCGCGCAAAGAATAAACGCGCGAGATATTTTTTATATACATATAATATATATTTCCATTGTTTGTTCTATTATCACATTAGATTTTTTATTAATTTCTTTTGTTTGTTCTTTTTTTGTCACATTATATTTTTTTATTAATCCTTGGTGGAAGAACTACGATGCCTTAATGGAGGTAAATAATATTTAAAATATATGGGGAAGAACTATGCTGTTTTTTTAATGCGTTGTAAAATAGAAAAAAATGTATTGTAACAAAAATGTTCAAATAGGCTCGGAAGACAAAGAACCAAAGAAGTTTTTTTTTTTTAGATAGAGCGTGGTGTAGCTCTCATCTTCAATCATGAATTTTTCATTTTTTTCCGTTTGTTTTCCCGTCAAGCTCCACGCGACTGTGTACGATAAAAAGCGTTACGTCATACACTATCGCAATCTTCAAAAATTGCATGCGTCACGGTCTTCGCGTTACAAAAGATACATGGCGTATTGCAATTCGCTCAATCCCCATGGCTTTGCGATTACATCGAATTAGGAACTTTTTATTTTTTTCTTTGGTAAATGTTTCCCGAGTCTAATTTGTCTCAATAAATTTTAATAAAATCATCTCCCTGAGGTACAAACGTCTTTTGTGACAAGATTTGTTTTTTCACAATCGACGTTTGTACCCCAGCGAAATGGTTTTATGTTTCCAAGGGGTTACTTTGTCTCGTTGTCTCGCGTGTAACAACAGTCGAATCAATAGAATGTACATTATATTTTTTTTCATAAATGTGACATTTTATAGAATTTTAGAATTTATTGCGAAAAAAAGATTTATATAACATTAACATAATGTAAGAATAAATGGAGTGCGGTATTGTTTCTTGCGCTTATTACATAAAGGCAGGATTAGTTTCGAAGAACTGCATTTATAATATATCGGCACAAGTGAGAGAGAGAAAAAAGAATATTTGTATATCGCAATATGTACACGATTTTATTTCTATAAAAAAAATATAACAGTATAAAATATATTATAATACAGCTGTCTTATTTATCCAGGAATTGTGCGAACTGTCCATTCCCAACCATTTCACGTACACTTGGTTACCCCGTTTGCGCAGCACTTTTTCCACGAAGTAGACATCGGGATTGGACACTCGGAGCAACTCGTACTCGTAGAATCCTCCGGCTATCGTTTCCCCACGGTAATCCTTTAGCAAATACGTCACAGGATTGGTCGGTTGTACCTTGGCGACGCGAAAGATCTCGGTGGTCCAGTTTGGAGTGTAGCCCTTCTCGAATATCGTCTTGAATTTGCTTATGCGTACCGGATCGTTTACTTTAAATTTCGTCGGGCCGGCGATCTTTGTGCGACTGTACACCGTGGATAGAAGTCTCTCGGCGACAGCGGGTGTCACGTCCACTGGTCGCATTCCGATCGTTCGATGTCGATGGTGGTTGTAACTCGACAGCAGACTCGGTAACGCGTTGACCCATTCGTACGTTCCGTTAAGCGTGAAGAGTTTCCACATGTTCTCTTTGAGTGTGCGATTGAATCTCTCCACTACTGACGCTTTCATCACTGAGTACGTTGAGTAATGATTGACGTCGCGTTTTCTTAGAATTTCACGTACGTCGGTGTTGTAGAACTCCTTTCCTTCGTCCGTTTGCAGATTCTTCGGGAATCGCGCGCTCTCGCGAAATATCTTGGACAGCGCCGCGGCCATCTCCTTTCCACTCTTGCTCTTGAGCGGTAACGCCCATGCGTATTTGCTCAGCACGTCGATGACCGTCAAAATGTAGTTGTAGCCTTTGTTTTGCCGCGCGTAGGGACGCATCTCCACCACGTCGGCCTGCCACAGATCGTCATAGCCGCGCACTACGACGCGACGCCGCGGAAAGTTTTTTCGAGCCGGCGCGTGCAGTTCCTTCACGAGTCTTCGTTTCTCGACGCTCATTATCACGCTCTACGTCGAGGAGGAAGAGCTCTTCTTGCCAGAGTCGAGAAGACCGACAATTTTGTTTAGTCTTGCCTGTTCCACGTCGCGATCGCTCGTCACCTTTTTGAACTCGCGGGCGTTGCGAATGTCCTCCGTTAGCTTGCGAATGTCCTGCGTTTGCTTGCGAATGCCTTCTTTAATTTTTTACACTGTCTCGTCGAATAATTCTTGCGTCACAGTTTTTTCACTCAATTCTCTGACGTCGTTTTGAAATTTTTGTAATGTATCTCGTAATTTGTTTAGTTTGTCGGTCACGGCTTTATCCATTTCGTTCTTCACCGTTGAGAGCGAGCTCGCGGTGTTTTCGCGAAACTTTTCGATATCGTTTCGCAGATCTCGAAGCGCCAGCTCGAATTAGCTCCTGTTCGTCGCGTCGGTGTCGACCTCCGGTGCGGCTAGACGTCGTATCTTGCGCTCCCTCGCGTCGTAGGAATCGTCGTTCAGACAGAGCGCTCTGTCGCGCACGAAGCTTCGTAGAGATCCGATTGACGATGATCGCGACTTTCCGTCGTCTCTATCCAGAGACATTCCAAACTTGTTCACCGACATCGAAAATCGTACTGCCGTTGTGTTCGACGTGGCGCTTCAATTTATAACGAATCCCGCTTCGCGAAGCTTCTCGATTATCGATACGATCTCATTGTCGTGAGCGGTGTTGCCAGCTCGATGCGAGGCGTCGAGCAAACGAAGACGATATCGTACTGCCGTTGTGTTCGACGTGGTGCTTCAATTTATAACCAATCCCGCTTCGCGAAGCTCCTCGATTATCGATACGATCTCATTGTCGTGAGCGGTGTTGCCAGCTCGATGCGAGGCGTCGAGCAAACGAAGACGATTTACCAATTCGTTGGGATCGTCCCAATGAACGTAATTTTTCTTGTTGTGATTCAATCTCATGGTCGACGGTAGATTGGTCACGCCGGCGCCCTTTCTAGCGCTGCCGATTCTGGCGCGGGTCACGAGTGGAGCGATGATGTCTACGTACTTGTGCCCCTTGTTACCCTTGATAGGATTCTCAGCTTTATGACCGCGTTTATGAGCGTTCGTCGCAACCAGTAGACTCCTATATTTGTGTAGGTCATCCTTGGTGTAGATTGCGTCATCGGTGTGTCTCTTGAAGATCAATTCGTACAAGCCGGGCGTGCCCTTGTATGTCACTCCGTCCACGATTACGGAATCGTTCGCGAGCATTTGGAACCGTTTGTCGCCGAGCATCGGGCCATCGTTCGTGAAGTACACGCCGTAAACGTGATCGATCGTCTCCCCGCCGAAGAAAAGAGCGTCCACGTATTTCTTTCCCAAGGGTCCTAAATTACTCTTTCGCAAATCCTCGCGTCCCTCCGGCGTTTGCAGAGCCTCTCTGATGGAAGTTTCGAGAGAAGGTTGCGGCGACTGGAAGACGTCTTCCTCCCTCAGCGACAACTTTCGCGGTTCCAGAGGCGTGCTGGATCGAATCGCGAGCGTGTCCGAAGCGATGCTCGACAACCTTCGCGGTTCCAGAGGCGTGGAACGAATCGCGAGCATGTCTGACGTGGTGCTCGATCGTTTCTTTTTAGGCTTAGTTTCCCGCGCGATTTCTCCATTGTCGTCACTATCCTCGTGCTTCTTCTTAACGACGATACCTTTTGAGTCGTCGTCGGCCTCGGGCTCGCCTCCCCGTTCGGCGATCTGCTTCAGCGGATCGATGATCGGCTTGAATTGCCTTTCGAGAGCGATATCGCTCTCTATCTTGCCGGTTTTCAACGCTCTGTATTTTCTGCGAATCGAGCCGCGCGTCTTGGCGATCTCTTTCGCGGTTCTCTCCCGCTCGGCGGTGTCCTTTGAGGTTATTTTTGCGCTGCTCATTGTTACCGACTGATTGATCTACAGCACGGCGAAGTCGTTGAAGCCACGTCTGTATCTGCCGTTGCGTAGCGCACTATCTTTGTCTATTACCAGGAAGCCATATTTGCGTTGCCAACATTCGCGATATAATGCGCAAAATTCTTCATACGGCATATCGGTGTTTACGTGATCGTTGTACACGTGTTTCAAATTGGTACCGTCCTGTCTGAATAGGATTAGCAGATTCGCGTTGTCGCGTATGAGATGTTTCGGTATCTTAGCGTACGTCTGACAGAGATAGAAACAATCGACATCCGAATGTCGACCCATTGTAAAGTATTCTTTGATCGCGTCCTGTCGGTCGCAGATCACGTCGTCGAACACGAATATCGAATCGGGTAGGGCCTCGTTCGGTGGTATGACGTCACGATTTTCGGTGAACGCATAATAACCGATCTCGTCTATCGATTTGAGTAGCTTTTCGAGATATCGATACTTTGGCTGCTGCAAGGATTTCGAGTACACGTACACGTTCTCGAAACGCACCCCGTGTGGACTCTCTAGCAAACTCATTAGAACGTTCGTCTTGCCGCAATTGGTGGGGCCAAAAATGATGCAGCGTATCGCGCTCGGTAACAGCGGGCCGTGTCGTTGCGCTTCTCGAACCGCTCCGCTCGATGTCACTCGCGTTTTGCGGTCGAGTTTGACACTCCTATTGTCAGCGGCTGTCGTACGAATCTCATTTGTCCGTATCGCGCGCGTGCGTGCACACTTGTTTTTTACACTTGTACCGCGAATCGTCGATCGATTCGCGCGGCAATCGCAATGTTTATCCTGTTGACGGATAAGCACGATATTTTCGAACTGCCCGCCGAACAGCTGCAGTACGTGCCGAAGATCGTTCTGCTGCGCGACTTTCCCGATTGTGTTGAACGACTGTGGAGCAAACTGCCGAATCATCTGAGAGCGGATGCCGAGGTGCAGAGTTGCCGCGTGTGCCAGGAACATTACAATCGACCGTGGCATCAGTCACACATAGACGGTCCACCGCCACTCATCAAGGATTGCGTTGGATGTCGCGCGCAACGCACAGTGCGGTATCGGCGGTGGATTGTTAAACAAGACGATAAATGCTCTTCCTTTCGAGCTACATGTACCCGGTTATCAGTTCTGCGGACCCGGTACTCGTCTCGCGAAGCGGTTAGCGCACGGAGATCGAGGTGTAAATCCGTTGGACGCGGCGTGTCGCGAGCACGACATCGCTTATTCGCGAAGCAACGATCTCGTTGATCGACACGCTGCTTATCTAGTGCTCGCTGAGAGAGCGCGCAAGCGCGTAACAGCGAGTGACTCGACTCTCGGCGAGAAAGCAGCTGGGACCGCCATATGGGCTGCCATGAAAGTAAAAACAAGGTTAGGTATGGTTATGAGCGCGCGAGGAACGAGGAGGAGGAGGACGAGGACCACGACGACGAGAAGGAGGAGGGTACTTCCCGCGGCGAAACGCGGAGGCTTTTTACCACTTTTGCCGATGCTGGGAGCGCTCGGATCTCTGATCGGTGGAGCGGCCGGTGTAGAGAAAGCGGTGAACGACAGCAAGGCTTCTCGACGTCAACTCGAGGAATTACAGCGTCACAATCGAGCGACAGAAGGTCGTGGATTGTATCTCACGCCGTATAAACGTAGCGGTGGCGGCGCAAGGACGATCAGAAGAAAACCGTCGTCGTTAAGATGTAAAAAAAAAAATCTCGTGGAAGGAAACGCTAACCGCACTAGATCTACCGTTGTCTGGTCTTACGACGAACGAGCAATTGAGTCGCTCCGCGCGCCGTGTGCGCATACCCTTCTTCAGAGGCGTGTTTATGCGTGACGCGCTGCCAACGAGAGTGCGTAACGATGAGAGCGGTATTGTAAATCTCGACAACGCCGCTGGTCCGGGCACGCACTGGGTCGCCTACGCCAAGAGAGGAAACAATGCGATTTACTTTGACGGTTTTGGTAACCTTCGTCCACCGCGGGAACTTGTGCGATATCTCGGAAGCGAGGTGAATATCGCGTACAACTATCGTTCGATCGAAGTATCTGCGGTCAGCTGTGTCTGCGGTTTCTTCGAAAGATCGATTGGAGACGATTTTCTTGAATAAGCGATCGTTCATTGTCATGTCATTGACACTTACCTTGACCGGGAGAAGCAGCGTTCTCGCGGCGAGCTACTTTCCCGCTCTGGATCTGAGCGACGGTGATTACGAGCTGGGTCTCGCGAATTTCGAGACGTACAACACGATACCGAACGTTAACTCTACGAATAATAAATTTTATTTCGACAAAAACGACGAGACAATTACGATTACCGAGGGATCGTATGAACTGCGTGCCATAGGCAGATATCTGAGAGCCGCTATTCTCCGCAAGCGACAGGTGTTTATCGGTGCGGAACCGTCGACGGTTACGCACGACGTGTACCCGAGCGTGGACGATGACGACCAGGATTACATATATGATAACGAGGAAGAGAAGGGGGATGAACGTTCGATAATTCTTCGCGCCAACGAGAACACTATGAGAAGTGAGATTAAGTGCGCCTACAGAGTAAACTTTAATGGACGTAAACATCATTCGCGTGGAATGCAATCTTACCATGGGGGCTTACAGCAACGGTATGCTGGTGCACACGATACACGAATTTGCGCCGAACGTTCCACCGGGATATAAACTGTCGGAGACGCCGACGCAGATCATTTATCTCCCGATCATCGCGCGGAGTGTCACCGACATAACGGTGCGCGTGGTGGATCAGAACGGGCGACCGATCGATTTTCGTGGCAAGGAGATAACGCTTCGACTGCATGTGCGACGCAGAGGTTAGATATATGGGTGTGTGAAAGATGCTCGTTCTGAACGAGTCGTCCGCGAGAGAAAGTAAGAGCGCATCTGCTGTCGCTGTCGTTGAGCCACCAACGTTATCGTTTGGCGCGCGGAGCGAGAGGACGAGGTGGTGGAAAAAGAGGAACGAGCTAAGCGTCGAGAACGTTGCTTTTCTGCGATCCTTGGATTTCGTTGTGCGAAACAATCGTCATGGCTGACATCCTGAGCATCGGTGGTGAGCCAATTTTCGACGAGCGCATTGTCAAGATTGAAACTCACACGTATAATCCGTACGCCAATACCACGCTCGGATACAGCGACGAGATACGCATACCGATACAACAGCAGGATCTGTACACGTTACCCTGCGAGAGTTTTCTCTACGTTGAGGGGACGCTTTCCGACGATATTGCGGAAATTACCTCGGAGACGCGAATGGATAACAACTGCGTGGCGTTTATGTTCGATGAGATTCGATATGAGCTCAATGGCGTCGAGATTGACAGGAACAGAAACGTCGGAATAACGAGCTCAATTAAGAACTTCGTGTCGCTGACCGCCGAGAGAGGCAAAAAACTGCAGAACGCTGGATGGAACCTTGGACCGAGGCCCAAAATTGGCGAGTTTAACTTTTGCGTACCTCTTGACACGCTTCTCGGTTTTTGCGAGGATTATAGGCGCGTGGTGATAAACGCGCGACACGAACTTATTCTCATACGTTCGCGGAACGACGCCAATTGCCTCGTGACGACGCCGGATCATAACAAGGATCCAAAGTTCACTTTGTCGAAGCTGCAATGGAGAATGCCACACGTGATGTTGAACGATGTAAATAAATTGTCCCTTTTGCGAACGTTGGAGAGCGGACGTTATCTGAGCATGGGTTTTCGCTCGTGGGATCTGTATGAGTACCCTCTGTTGCAGACCACGGTCAAGCATTCGTGGGCCGTGAAAGCGGCGACGCAGCTGGAGAAGCCGAGATGCGTCATTCTCGCGCTGCAAACTGGAAGAATTAACAACATATTTAAAAATGCATCCGTTTTTGACAGCGGCAATCTTACGAATGTTAAGTTGTATCTCAATTCTGATTTTTATCCCTACGACGATATGAATTTGGATTTTGATAATCGTAGAATCGCTATACTGTATGACATTATGGGAAATTTCGAAAGTCGTATTACGGAAGCGAAAGCGATGAGGTACTCCTCACGCTGACCCTTTTCAAGGAATGGGGCCCGTTCGTGGTGATGGATTGTTCACGACAGAACGAATCGATAAAAAGCACGACCGTGGATGTTCGTATAGAGTTTGAGTGTAAACGCAATATAGAACCTAATACAACGGCCTACTGTCTTATTATTCACGACCGTGTGGTGGAATATAATCCGCTGACTAACATCGTGCGCAAGATTGTGTAGCGACAGTAAATTCATTTATCATTTGCTCATGAGATCGCAACTATGTTGTAAGTACTGACATTCGCTGATTTTATAAGGATTTATCGTTGCGGAAAGAAGTTTGCGGTTAAACAGGCTGCTCTATTATTCATGATCTTGCAGTGGAATATATATAATTCGCAGACTAATATTGTGCGCAAGATTCTGTAGCGACAGTAAATTCATTTTTAGTTTGCGATTAAAGAGGCTGCTTTATTATTCATGATCTTGCAGTGGAATATATATATATAATTCGAGTAAATTCATTTTATCAGTCGTTCACGAGATCGTAACTATGTCGGACGTACCAACATTCGTTGATCTACAGGGATTCATTGTTGGTGAAAGTTTGTAGTCAAAGAGGTTGCGGTCTTGAGAAAAGGGGCCGTGCTTACACACCATGTTTTTTATCCACCGAGGGTATGGCACATCATGACGAATGCGGAAAAAATTCAAGCGAGGTGGCTGACGCGGAATCACCACGGTCTTGGATGGAACGACGGTGACACGGAGTACTGTCACGCTAAGAGCATCATCCGAGGGGCTGTGTGCGGAAAACTTAAAGTTGAGGAAGATTTTTCTTCCGATTCCGCTTCCTCTTCCGCTTCCTCTTCCGTCCCGATTGTGTACGTGAAAGGAGAGGAGAAGAAGAAATGGCTGCGAGAGCTCATCGGGGACACGGTCGACGTTGATGTCACGATCGAGACGATCGATGTCGATTACGAGGACATCGGTAGGCTGCGAACGCTGACCGCGGTCAGGCCTTTTCGCTGCTATCGTCACACGAGGAACTGCGCGATGGAGAATGTCATAAAGTTACACGAATGGTGGACCGAACGGCAGGAGCGAGTGAAGCACCTGTGATTCCGACAGGATACGAGATTTCTGAGAAGAAAACCTTACGTTTCAACGATAATAATCATCATATAATCATCTTTTTTTCATTTTGTATTGTGCATATAAAAATCATCTCTTTCCATTTTGTATTGTATAAATTTGGGGAAATTAAAAAAACTGTTTTCGACATACATATGTTTTAGTGTTAGTGTTCATTTTTTTTTCCACTTTTGATAGCTATTTTTTAAAAATCATTCGCTTATTTATCCCAACTCGCTCGTGTACGCCGTGACTTCGGAAATGATTTTATCGCTATTATTTATGTTCAATCGTTATTGCGATGTGACTAAACCGCGCGCGCCTTTTCTCCTCAAACGTCTCGCGAATTGTTTTTTCCTCGTTTATTTATATATTAGCGACGATTAGTAATTTATTGCGATGCGAATGAACCGTGCGTGCTTTTTTTCCTCTTTCCTTGTTCGTCTTATTTATAGCCACGATTATTAATTTATCGCGATGTGACTGAACCTTGCGTGCCTTTTTTTCCTCAAACGTCTCGTGAATAGTTTTTCCTCGTTTGTTTTATTTATTTTTCTCCGAAACGTTTCACGAGTCTTTTCTTCTTTATACTTCTTTTAATAAAAAAAATCTTTCCGTAAATCTAGATCGTTAGCGACAACATCCTCCCCTCCCTGTCCGTCTAATCGATGGTGCCCAGATTCGACGTTTATCGTCTCTTGGTCTTTGTTTTATATATTAGCGACGATTAGTAATTTATTTGAGATGCATTGAACCGTGCCTTTTCCTCTTTCCTTGTTCGTCTTATTTATAGTGACGATTATTAATGTATCGCGATGTGACTGAACCTTGCGTGCTTTTTTTCCTCAAACGTCTCGTGAATTGATTTTCCTCGTTTGTTTTTTATTTATTTTTCTCCGAAACGTTTTCACGAGTTTTCTTCTTCGTTTTACTCCTCTTAAGAAAAAAAAATATTTCCCTAAAATTTTAGATCGTTGTGGACAACATCCCCCCCCCCCTCCGCGTCCGTCTAATCGATGGTGTCCAATTACGTTCGAATCGCGATCAGACGCTTATCGTCTCTCGGTTGTGAGTGAGTCACCTCGCTTTTCTCTGTTGTCTTCACTTCTCGATAATGTTGTTCTGGCGCATCGTTATCCTCGCGATTTACGTCGTTGCGGTGAACTGCGAATTTAACGCTAGTGATACTAAAGCGGTGGTCCATTATTTGCAAAAATATGGGTATTTGCAGGGGAGTGCGCAAAAGTTTTCAGGAGGCGACGACACGACTGCGGCTATGAAACTTGCTATCGCGTGGTTTCAGAGATATTATAAATTGCCCGGCAACGGTGAATTGAATGAGCTAACCCTGCAATTGATGAACACACCCCGCTGCGGTGTCGAGGACATGTCGGAGCGCTCGATTGGTCCACTCTCGCTGAAATGGCCTAAAACATATCTCACGTGGAACTTTCACGGGGCGACGGGGGATCAACTGACAACAGCTCAAGCCGCGTTCGATCTATGGGCGGCGAATTCGTCGTTGACGTTCGCGCGAGATATACAGAATCCCAACATTCTGATATCATTTCGCGATGGCTTTCACCCGTTTCTCAATCCCCGACATGGAATGTGTTTGGAATCGATGGACGGCCCCAACGGAGTAATCGCTCACGCGTATCTCCCTACTGGAGATAAAGACTATGTCTCGGAGATACACATAGACAACGCGGAACGATGGCACATAACTCTGGACAAGAATCCTCCGGGAACTTACCATATGCTTCAAACGCTCACGCACGAGATCGGTCACGCTCTCGGATTAAGGCATAGTCCGAACGAGGATTCAGTGATGTTTGCATTCGTGCCCAAGAAATCTTTTCCCACCAAATTAAGCTATGAGGATATTATTACCATCCAACATCTTTACGGTCTTAACGTTTACTTTCCGGTTTCCATACCGATTACGACAACGATCGCGCCGATGACCACAACTACGAGGGCGACGACTACGACGACGGCAGCCACCACGATCGCGACTGATACGAAATTCTCGAAAGACGACGTCGAGACGGATCTGTGTGCCTTACAACGCGTGGATCACGTGTTTGTATTTAACAGTCGAATTTACGTCGCGCGTAAGCGACACGTATGGTCGATCGATGTAAATGGAAAGACCTACAGGAAACCGTTCTTGTTGACGAATTATATTAATTATCTCCCCGTAAATTTCACACTTTCGGCTGCCTATCAAGCGCCGTCGGGCGATCTCGTGCTGTTTGTGGACAATAAGGTATACCTGGTGAATTACCCGAGTTTAGCGCTGGTACCGACCTGGCCGCGATATCTCTCCGAGCTTGGATTTCCATCGAACGCGAGGATCAACGCCGCGTGAATACCAACCGAGGACGAACCTTCGTGATATACGACGATCAGTTTGCGGCCGAGATGAACGAGTGTTCGATGAAAGCCTCCCAATTTTTCTCGATTCAAGCGATATTTCCCGGAATACCTTCCGGTATTTCAACAGCCTTCCGATTCATCGATGGGAATCTGTACTTTTTCGGCAAACGACAATTCTACAAATTTAACGAATTTACGAAAGCTGTGACAACCATCGGCGGATTTGAACCGGAGATGCTCGGTGTGACTTGTCCGAAAGACGGGCTGTTGCTAGAGCTGCGAAATCTCCTGAGTCGATTCGTTCGAATTGACGCACTGATGAGTAACCGTGACGATACTTCCGATGATGTTGAAGAGGAAAAGAGCGAGTCGACGGTGTAAAAAAATATTGTAAATTATCATAAAATTATCCGGAGAGTCCGAGGATGTTGAAGAGGAAAAGAGCGAGTTGACGGTGTAAAAAAGTATTGTAAATTATCATAAAATTATCCGGAGAGAGGAATGACGTGTTTCTTCTTAAGTCGACACCCTGTCACACGAGCGATTATTCTTGCGCGGTCCACCTACCGGGCGCAAACGATCGGACGCATAGAAAGATACGCTGAGAAAAGAGAGAGAGATGTATTCGACATTGCGCGCTCATCAGCAGCAGGAGCAGCATTTCGATAAATCACCGCCGTCACCGCCATCACCGCAGCCACTGTTGCAGGCAATGCTAACGCAACCACCGCCGCCGCTGCAACATCACCTTGACGACGATCGTGAGAACGATATCTGCGACGATGGAACAAATAAGATAAAAAAAAAGAAGGAACGACGAAGGATCGGTGACGATGACGCCGCAACCGAATATTGAGCATGTCTATCCAACCTCGAGCAACAGCGTTAACAACAGTGAAAGAAACGCGTAAGTTGACGTTGACACCGACTAGCGTATCCCGCCAAGTATGTAGGTATTCATACACATTGTATTTTACAGATATGACAACAACAGCCGCTCGACGAAATGGATAGCCAATATCGCGCGTTATCGTATCCGTATCTTGGGAAGGAGATACTCGTTGACCAAAACGTTCTACAAATTCATAGACGTCGGTATCGCCGTTAGATTTCCGTCTCGCGTGGACATCATCATAGGGGATTATCATGGCAAGGAGATCATTCTCTCGCCCGACTCATGGATGAAAAACACGCCATAATGTCGCACCTGCGGCGCAGCACCAGCAGCGGCGGTGGGTGCAACAACGACGAGAATACGCGCAATCCAGCCTACAGAACCATCGTCGCAGCAGGTTTGACGTTACGATTTGGAAGACTCAACAATTTGCCGATCCTGCGTCTGGACACGCTCAAGACTCGTATCGTCCTGTCGTTGAATACCGTGCTCGCTATGTTCGACCTCGAGCACTGCATAAATTTTATAGCGGCTACGCTGTGCGCGATAACCGACAAGGTCGACGCGAAACTGTCCCGTTTTGTCGCTATCGCATCCATGGTTTCGGACCCTGCGAACGTGCCACGTGTGATACGCGAGAGCGAATTTTTTGATCGCACTGACATCGTCGACTGCGAGTTGGTCGCTTTATGTTTTGGAATGGCTGAAAAGTTGTAATTCCCTCACCACCACCCGATACGAATAAAGAAACATCTTGCCCCATTTTGTTAGCCTATCGTTATTTCTTTCCCATTACCCTATCTAAAAAAAGCATTCAATAAATGACAATTACACAATCTATACAATTCCATTTTGATATTCTTTATTATTTTACCATTTCCCATTATGTGCACAGAGAGACATTCTTTTTTTACTCTAGGCTACAAATCTCATATCTGTGCGTATATGTATGTAGATAGATGTATTCCACCACCATCGCCGCCGCCCGATCGTCGACGACACAATCGATCTGTAACGCGAGCAACTGTATTAATTTACGAAATTATTCACATATTCTCAAATTATACGTACCTAAATGTCGCCCTGACCGCCGTAGTAGGAAAGACTATTAGTCTCTTTCACGATTGCCGGAATAGTCGACATATCCGTCGCCACTTGATCCAATAATTCTCGCAACAATTGTCCCTTGCGGTCCGTCATCGAGGAGGAGATAAAGAATTGACCTCTCAGTTTCGCGTGCCTCCACCAGTGACGCTTCTCCACGTTTACTATGTCCTTGAAATCGTACACGTCCAAGCGTACCAATTGATGTCCGGTCTCTCCAGGTGATCTCATAGTCTCCATTCGCCCATTATTTAATCTAGATACGTACTGATGAATATATTTGACATGAAAATCGGGGGCCAGATCAAACAATGCGTCCAGCCCGCGTCCCTTGTCCACCTCTTCCTCCTTATCATCATTATCATTCCGCTTCTTTCTCTTCTTATCCTCTTTTTCCTCCACCGTCAAAGTTATCGCCGTCGCTGTCGCTGTCGCTACCTCTTTCTCCTTCATCCTTTTCATGCGTTGCTCCAATGGGACGTCATCATTTTCGCAAACGTTTTCACCGTCGTCGTCGTCGTCGTCGTCGTCGTCGTCGTCGTCGTCGTCGTCGTCGTCGTCGTCGTCGTCGTCGTCGTCGTCGTCGTCGTCGTCGTCGTCGTCGTCGTCGTCGTCGTCGTCGTCGTCGTCGTCGTCGTCGTCGTCGTCGTCGTCGTCGTCGTCGTCGTCGTCGTCGTCGTCGTCGTCGTCGTCGTCGTCGTCGTCGTCGTCGTCGTCGTCGTCGTCGTCGTCGTCGTCGTCGTCGTCGTCGTCGTCGTCGTCGTCGTCGTCGTCGTCGTCGTCGTCGTCGTCGTCGTCGTCGTCGTCGTCGTCGTCGTCGTCGTCGTCGTCGTCGTCGTCGTCGTCGTCGTCGTCGTCGTCGTCGTCGTCGTCGTCGTCGTCGTCGTCGTCGTCGTCGTCGTCGTCGTCGTCGTCGTCGTCGTCGTCGTCGTCGTCGTCGTCGTCGTCGTCGTCGTCGTCGTCGTCGTCGTCGTCGTCGTCGTCGTCGTCGTCGTCGTCGTCGTCGTCGTCGTCGTCGTCGTCGTCGTCGTCGTCGTCGTCGTCGTCGTCGTCGTCGTCGTCGTCGTCGTCGTCGTCGTCGTCGTCGTCGTCGTCGTCGTCGTCGTCGTCGTCGTCGTCGTCGTCGTCGTCGTCGTCGTCGTCGTCGTCGTCGTCGTCGTCGTCGTCGTCGTCGTCGTCGTCGTCGTCGTCGTCGTCGTCGTCGTCGTCGTCGTCGTCGTCGTCGTCGTCGTCGTCGTCGTCGTCGTCGTCGTCGTCGTCGTCGTCGTCGTCGTCGTCGTCGTCGTCGTCGTCGTCGTCGTCGTCGTCGTCGTCGTCGTCGTCGTCGTCGTCGTCGTCGTCGTCGTCGTCGTCGTCGTCGTCGTCGTCGTCGTCGTCGTCGTCGTCGTCGTCGTCGTCGTCGTCGTCGTCGTCGTCGTCGTCGTCGTCGTCGTCGTCGTCGTCGTCGTCGTCGTCGTCGTCGTCGTCGTCGTCGTCGTCGTCGTCGTCGTCGTCGTCGTCGTCGTCGTCGTCGTCGTCGTCGTCGTCGTCGTCGTCGTCGTCGTCGTCGTCGTCGTCGTCGTCGTCGTCGTCGTCGTCGTCGTCGTCGTCGTCGTCGTCGTCGTCGTCGTCGTCGTCGTCGTCGTCGTCGTCGTCGTCGTCGTCGTCGTCGTCGTCGTCGTCGTCGTCGTCGTCGTCGTCGTCGTCGTCGTCGTCGTCGTCGTCGTCGTCGTCGTCGTCGTCGTCGTCGTCGTCGTCGTCGTCGTCGTCGTCGTCGTCGTCGTCGTCGTCGTCGTCGTCGTCGTCGTCGTCGTCGTCGTCGTCGTCGTCGTCGTCGTCGTCGTCGTCGTCGTCGTCGTCGTCGTCGTCGTCGTCGTCGTCGTCGTCGTCGTCGTCGTCGTCGTCGTCGTCGTCGTCGTCGTCGTCGTCGTCGTCGTCGTCGTCGTCGTCGTCGTCGTCGTCGTCGTCGTCGTCGTCGTCGTCGTCGTCGTCGTCGTCGTCGTCGTCGTCGTCGTCGTCGTCGTCGTCGTCGTCGTCGTCGTCGTCGTCGTCGTCGTCGTCGTCGTCGTCGTCGTCGTCGTCGTCGTCGTCGTCGTCGTCGTCGTCGTCGTCGTCGTCGTCGTCGTCGTCGTCGTCGTCGTCGTCGTCGTCGTCGTCGTCGTCGTCGTCGTCGTCGTCGTCGTCGTCGTCGTCGTCGTCGTCGTCGTCGTCGTCGTCGTCGTCGTCGTCGTCGTCGTCGTCGTCGTCGTCGTCGTCGTCGTCGTCGTCGTCGTCGTCGTCGTCGTCGTCGTCGTCGTCGTCGTCGTCGTCGTCGTCGTCGTCGTCGTCGTCGTCGTCGTCGTCGTCGTCGTCGTCGTCGTCGTCGTCGTCGTCGTCGTCGTCGTCGTCGTCGTCGTCGTCGTCGTCGTCGTCGTCGTCGTCGTCGTCGTCGTCGTCGTCGTCGTCGTCGTCGTCGTCGTCGTCGTCGTCGTCGTCGTCGTCGTCGTCGTCGTCGTCGTCGTCGTCGTCGTCGTCGTCGTCGTCGTCGTCGTCGTCGTCGTCGTCGTCGTCGTCGTCGTCGTCGTCGTCGTCGTCGTCGTCGTCGTCGTCGTCGTCGTCGTCGTCGTCGTCGTCGTCGTCGTCGTCGTCGTCGTCGTCGTCGTCGTCGTCGTCGTCGTCGTCGTCGTCGTCGTCGTCGTCGTCGTCGTCGTCGTCGTCGTCGTCGTCGTCGTCGTCGTCGTCGTCGTCGTCGTCGTCGTCGTCGTCGTCGTCGTCGTCGTCGTCGTCGTCGTCGTCGTCGTCGTCGTCGTCGTCGTCGTCGTCGTCGTCGTCGTCGTCGTCGTCGTCGTCGTCGTCGTCGTCGTCGTCGTCGTCGTCGTCGTCGTCGTCGTCGTCGTCGTCGTCGTCGTCGTCGTCGTCGTCGTCGTCGTCGTCGTCGTCGTCGTCGTCGTCGTCGTCGTCGTCGTCGTCGTCGTCGTCGTCGTCGTCGTCGTCGTCGTCGTCGTCGTCGTCGTCGTCGTCGTCGTCGTCGTCGTCGTCGTCGTCGTCGTCGTCGTCGTCGTCGTCGTCGTCGTCGTCGTCGTCGTCGTCGTCGTCGTCGTCGTCGTCGTCGTCGTCGTCGTCGTCGTCGTCGTCGTCGTCGTCGTCGTCGTCGTCGTCGTCGTCGTCGTCGTCGTCGTCGTCGTCGTCGTCGTCGTCGTCGTCGTCGTCGTCGTCGTCGTCGTCGTCGTCGTCGTCGTCGTCGTCGTCGTCGTCGTCGTCGTCGTCGTCGTCGTCGTCGTCGTCGTCGTCGTCGTCGTCGTCGTCGTCGTCGTCGTCGTCGTCGTCGTCGTCGTCGTCGTCGTCGTCGTCGTCGTCGTCGTCGTCGTCGTCGTCGTCGTCGTCGTCGTCGTCGTCGTCGTCGTCGTCGTCGTCGTCGTCGTCGTCGTCGTCGTCGTCGTCGTCGTCGTCGTCGTCGTCGTCGTCGTCGTCGTCGTCGTCGTCGTCGTCGTCGTCGTCGTCGTCGTCGTCGTCGTCGTCGTCGTCGTCGTCGTCGTCGTCGTCGTCGTCGTCGTCGTCGTCGTCGTCGTCGTCGTCGTCGTCGTCGTCGTCGTCGTCGTCGTCGTCGTCGTCGTCGTCGTCGTCCGTCGTCGTCGTCGTCGTCGTCGTCGTCGTCGTCGTCGTCGTCGTCGTCGTCGTCGTCGTCGTCGTCGTCGTCGTCGTCGTCGTCGTCGTCGTCGTCGTCGTCGTCGTCGTCGTCGTCGTCGTCGTCGTCGTCGTCGTCGTCGTCGTCGTCGTCGTCGTCGTCGTCGTCGTCGTCGTCGTCGTCGTCGTCGTCGTCGTCGTCGTCGTCGTCGTCGTCGTCGTCGTCGTCGTCGTCGTCGTCGTCGTCGTCGTCGTCGTCGTCGTCGTCGTCGTCGTCGTCGTCGTCGTCGTCGTCGTCGTCGTCGTCGTCGTCGTCGTCGTCGTCGTCGTCGTCGTCGTCGTCGTCGTCGTCGTCGTCGTCGTCGTCGTCGTCGTCGTCGTCGTCGTCGTCGTCGTCGTCGTCGTCGTCGTCGTCGTCGTCGTCGTCGTCGTCGTCGTCGTCGTCGTCGTCGTCGTCGTCGTCGTCGTCGTCGTCGTCGTCGTCGTCGTCGTCGTCGTCGTCGTCGTCGTCGTCGTCGTCGTCGTCGTCGTCGTCGTCGTCGTCGTCGTCGTCGTCGTCGTCGTCGTCGTCGTCGTCGTCGTCGTCGTCGTCGTCGTCGTCGTCGTCGTCGTCGTCGTCGTCGTCGTCGTCGTCGTCGTCGTCGTCGTCGTCGTCGTCGTCGTCGTCGTCGTCGTCGTCGTCTCGTCGTCGTCGTCGTCGTCGTCGTCGTCGTCGTCGTCGTCGTCGTCGTCGTCGTCGTCGTCGTCGTCGTCGTCGTCGTCGTCGTCGTCGTCGTCGTCGTCGTCGTCGTCGTCGTCGTCGTCGTCGTCGTCGTCGTCGTCGTCGTCGTCGTCGTCGTCGTCGTCGTCGTCGTCGTCGTCGTCGTCGTCGTCGTCGTCGTCGTCGTCGTCGTCGTCGTCGTCGTCGTCGTCGTCGTCGTCGTCGTCGTCGTCGTCGTCGTCGTCGTCGTCGTCGTCGTCGTCGTCGTCGTCTCGTCGTCGTCGTCGTCGTCGTCGTCGTCGTCGTCGTCGTCGTCGTCGTCGTCGTCGTCGTCGTCGTCGTCGTCGTCGTCGTCGTCGTCGTCGTCGTCGTCGTCGTCGTCGGTCGTCGTCGTCGTCGTCGTCGTCGTCGTCGTCGTCGTCGTCGTCGTCGTCGTCGTCGTCGTCGTCGTCGTCGTCGTCGTCGTCGTCGTCGTCGTCGTCGTCGTCGTCGTCGTCGTCGTCGTCGTCGTCGTCGTCGTCGTCGTCGTCGTCGTCGTCGTCGTCGTCGTCGTCGTCGTCGTCGTCGTCGTCGTCGTCGTCGTCGTCGTCGTCGTCGTCGTCGTCGTCGTCGTCGTCGTCGTCGTCGTCGTCGTCGTCGTCGTCGTCGTCGTGATTGGTCACGACGGAAACCTTGCGCGACGCGGAAATCTGCCTCGCCGCTCCGAGCGGTAAACTGGCGATATATGTTTTATAATGGATCACCAATTCGGTGTAAGTTTCCACATTCACGGTGTTCTTCGCAAACGACTCGTAAATTGGATCAGAAATTTGGGCGCGAAGAAATCTATGCATCTCATCGGCGGAATTCGTAGGGTTCAATGATCCTTTGTCAAGCCACAACTGGTAGAGATTCGTCAGGGCTTTTCGCATGCCACGTTTGTCGAAATCAGTTACCGTTTTCGAACTCTCAGCGGACTTCGTCATACTGACGATTAATAATCTTAGCTTGCGCGACGCTGTCCAAGAGGGATTCCAAATGTTATACAATAAGTCAAGGAGGTTAAAATGAGTGCCGATTTCATTCGTTTTCTTCTTCCCCTGATCAGTCGAAAACGGCGCTTCCATAAGCACCATTACCTCCAAATCTTCCTAAGAGGGCTGAGATTCCACATTTTTCTTATTCATCTTGACGTACACTTGCGCGATTTTGAGAGAAAAAACGGTACTCTGTGGTTCTCGATATTCCGACTTCTGACATCGAGCTGGTCTCGTCTCGCACTTATATATGTACTTATATGTTTATGTATTGTCACGGCTTTTTGCACGCGGGCGCAAGCCGGATCAAAAGGGGACGGTAGAGAGTCAGGTGTCAGGCCTCTCAAATTGGTCCCTCGCACGAAATCTCTTGACTCGCGATATAAACTATTGGGCGTCAGACGCGGCAAATCGCGTCCACTAAATACAACGATCCTCAAATAATTTATCACAACTCGAATGCTTCAATTCGCAAAAATTCGCCAAAACGCAAGTAATGACTCACGAAAGCTCCAACTTAATTATTTGTGCGAAGGCCGACCAGCTCGACCTAACGGTAGAGGGGCAGGGCAAGGCAGGGCAGTGCAAGAGGACGACGGGATAACGGCTAAATAATTTGCCACATGTAGAATATAATAAAAATAGATGATCGTTTATTACTAATATCTGGTAATGAAATTGGTGAAACAGTGGTTTAATAATAGTAATTTTAATAATAATATGTAAATTGATCCGTGGGATAAGAACAAAGTTGAGTGAGGCAATCGCCTCCGCCTATCGAACTGTAATCAAGTTCGTTTACAAAAACTAAATAAAAACGCGGAGTAATATCAAGCGCGAGCGTACGCGATGAGTAACCCGCGACAACGAGCAACGTAAACTCAGACGGAAGATATATTGGAATTTATGAAACTGTTGAGTGACTAAATTAGAAGGATCTCTGGATCGTTACGGAACAAACAAAGAACTAAACAATAAGATCTAAATAACATCCGCGATATCTCTCGCAATCAAAACATAATTCGGTAAATAATACAAATAATAACGCCACAAACGTCGACGGTCAAGTATAATTTCTGCGTGCGCCAAACGAGGCGCGACAACGTACTCTTGCGAGATTACAACTCGCCCAAGAAACAGATAATCACGCTGGGATCGCAATAAATCGCTATCAATCAGACTCGGAGATTCAGCTCCGGTCTACTTGGTTCTGTTCTGTCGTCAGTGGTTTTTACGCCGTGTCGGCGTGAGCTCTTCGCACGCGCGACGCAATTACGGGCGCAATAGGGCACGCAAATCAGCAAAATATTCCGTACTTAACCATAACTCGAGAAAAGTTCCGGATAAGGCGAACGATAGTAAAGATAACGCCACGCATAAACCAGGGTAACGCAAAGTTAATATTCCGACTCAACCAATACCCCTGAATAATATCCGACGCAAATCTAATACAAAATATCGACGCGAGTAATAACGCAAAACTAATACGCGGCAGCAAACAACGCAAACATAATACCGTTGATATCGCAATTAATAATTATCGCCATTAAGATCGCTAATAATAATACTAAATAAGGTCGCAAATAATAACACAATAATATTGGAAATAATCCAAAGTACGCGAAATAATTTTCGGACTTGACTAACACTCAAGAATATCGAACGCGAATAATAGCAAAACAAATACGCGGCAGCGAGGAACGCAAGAAACTAGGCAAACGATACAAATAGTAACGCGAAAGGATATCGCAAATAATAACGCGAGGAAAGATCGCAAATAATAACGTCAACTGACTACCACTAATATCGCGAGATCCTATTACGAATAATAATGTCGACTATTATCTCAACTAGTAACGCAAACTAAGATCTCTAACGGTTACGCAAAATAGTCTCATGATTAATAACGCTGAACAACAGCGACTAATAACGTAAAAGAATCTCACACACAATAACGCGAGATAATATCGCGACTACTAACGCATAATAATAACACAAATAAGTAATGCAAAATAATAACACAAACAATAACGCGAAATACTACAGCGACTAATAACGCCAAATAATCACAAATAATAACGCGAGATAATATCCCGACGAATAACGCAATATAATATCGCGAGACGATATCGCCAGTAATACGATGTGGTAGCATCGCGAATAATATCTTCAGAACGCGGCACGGAAATAATACGCAGCGAACAACATGCAAAAACACGCGGTATGCGGGCGCGACGTGACTCGCACGCTGGGGCGCGGCGGCGGAGGCGCGAGCGCGAACGCGGGTACGACTCGGGACGGCACTACGCAATCGAAAACGCCAAAAATGGTCGAACTCACAACGGAACGCGAGCAGATACGAGTCCACGTCACACTCAACGCGCACTCGAAGTCGGTCGTAAGAACGCCGGACTCCACACGGTACGCGAGCAGATACGAAGTTACGCCACACTCAACGCGAACCCGAGAACGTACGCCATACACGAATCTAATACGCGGCCACTCCCGCACGCCGTCCGCGCGAACGCGAGGCCTCGACCTTCGACCCCGCCGAAGGTTGCCGCACACGCCCGCGATCGCGATCTCCAAGGGGTCGTTTCGCGACGCGAATCCGCGACGCCCTAATCCCGCACACACAAGCTCGCGCGATCGCCAGGGGGGCCCTCCGCGCTCGATGCCGATCGCTACCGCGTAAATTATTTCCTACGCCGTGCACGGCGAGCGGACACCAAAATTCACTAAAGCGGCACTAACGCGAATCGGCACGAAACGCGAACGCGACCCGACGGCTTTCCCGTGGCTGTACACTAAACAATACTCGGGGCAACCTCACCGGTAGCTGACTCGGTCTTCTCGACGTAGCCGCTTCCCCAGGGCACCTTCCGGACCGGACAGCTGGCCTCACCAGTTACACGAGAGCACAGAAAACGCGACCGGTACTATCGTGTTGACACGTCGAGGGGGCGAACCGAAAGAGATCGCTCCTTCGGCTGCTCGATTGCGGATCGACGACGCGCCCCACCCCGGGGGTGCGTACGTCTGTAGCGCGGTAGCGCGGGCCAATCGGGATTGATCCCGCAAGTACGCCGCGACAATTCGCGTAACGTAATCTCGCGTGATCCGTCGCAGGGTGCCTCGCGACTCCGCGATAATCGATCGATGGGGTGATCGGTGAAAACGGGTCGGGTGCCCCGGTTCGTCTCACGGCATCTCCGCCGCGGGGGCGTCCTTCCCCGCGACTTCCCGGTCGGAGTCGTGACCGTCTTAGCGATTACGCCGCGTCCGGCGTAACGCTGTCGTCCCGCCCTCCCGCATCCAGAGCGCCGGGACTGCTCCCGTCTTCACGCCGGGATCACGCGGTCGAGTCTTCCCCCGCGCTCCCTTCGTGCGTGGCCCGCGACGACTCTTCATCTCCGCACGGCCGAATTCCGGAGCGTTCTTCGTCCCCCGCACTGCTCCTCTTCCCCAATGCCCGCAAGGTCGCTGCCGATGATGTTTTCGCCGGTGGTCTCCGGCGAGGTGCCGCGATTACAGAATATAATAAAAAAGAATAAACAAAAAGAAAATTAATACGCAATTAACGGACTATGAGGCTCCCTGGAGATTTCGCGTTGCTCTTCCGGCTCGCCCCCGAGCACAATTCCGCGCCCCGTGGCGGCGGCGGGGACGCTGCAACGTGCAGCGGAGCTGCCACGTCACAGTATATACCACCGACTCTTGTCATAAGTAAAAATAACTTGCATTGAATTCTCATATTGCAGCCATAATGTAATTTAAGGTGCGTCTAATTGTAAGTTTTATTCCATTCAAACAGTCATCGCATAAATTGTTTTTTTTCTAATCGCCGCGATCAAATGTTCTATTTTAAGTTGTTATTCTCTTCAAGAACAACTTCTATTGAATTTTTTTTATTGCAGCCAAAATGTGATTTATAGTGCGTCTAATTGTGTTTTTTTATTCCTTTCAAACAGTCGTCGCATAAATGTTTTTCTAATTGCCGGGATAAAATGTTCTATTTTTAATTTTTTAGAGTGCGATTATCACAGAATGTACTTATATGTTTATGTATATACCACCGACTCTTGTCATAAGTAAAAATAACTTGCATTGAATTCTTATATTGCAGCCATAATGTAATTTAAGGTGCGTCTAATTGTAAGTTTTATTCCATTCAAACAGTCATCGCATAAATTGTTTTTTTTCTAATCGCCGCGATCAAATGTTCTATTTTAAGTTGTTATTCTCTTCGAGAACAACTTCTATTGAATTTTTTTTATTGCAGCCAAAATGTGATTTATAGTGCGTCTAATTGTAAGTTTTTTTATTCCTTTCAAACAGTCGTCGCATAAATGTTTTTCTAATTGCCGGGATAAAATGTTCTATTTTTAATTTTTTAGAGTGCGATTATCACAGAATGATCCGCGAAACGCTCGAGGCTTCGAGGTGTGGCAAAACTTCGCGACGCCGATGATGTAATCACAACACTCCCCCTCCCCGCACAATTGAATTTATTGCCGCGATAAGGCATCTGACAATAGGCGCGTTCAGCGGAATTATGTAATCACATAACCTCCAATGAGACATCGCGCGCGTACCGGGACTAATATGGCCGGTATTCATAGTCGGATCATATATTTTTGAAGACCGTTTTAAGTATTATCTTACGATGTCATGAACCAATCACAGAGCCGTATTACCGTCTTAAGACATTACTTAAGACTATCTTGAAATAAGTTTCGACTATGAATACTGGCCCTATGACTTTTTTTAAAAAATCGTAGGACATATAAAAAATGCAATGGGCGCATGTGGAGTAACGCACGTTTGTTCTTTAAAGCTAATACAGCTGAATCGATGAGAAGCTAATAGTGGTAGAACCTTTCTCTCTCTGTCAGTACTTATGTATATATCAGCTTACATGCAACCTAATCCGGTATTCATAGTCGGATCTTATTTCAAGACCGTCTTAAGTAATGTCTTAAGATGCTAATACGGCTCTGTGATTGGTTTATAACATCTTAAGATTGTACTTACGACGGTCTTAATTCATATTCGGATCTTATTTCAAGACCGTCTTAAGTAATGTCTTAAGATGCTAATACGGCTCCGTGATTGGTTCATAACATCTTACGATTGTGCTTAATACGGTCTTATTGCGTGGTGTCATCTGTCGAGCCTACTGAACTAGCTCCACACTTAATGTGTAGCGTTAATCTCGACCACGAGAATACCTATAAATGTGTAGGGAGCAGCATATCTGTCTCTCTCCCGATTGGTCGGCCCTCTCACCAGACTAGAGGAAGGGCGGAGAGTTACGAGGTTGGCAGATCTGATAGCCAGAAACCGTTAGAATCTGTGTATCGCCACTCGTGGCTGTTGCGTGGCTAATAATAAAGAGTATCCATTTATCGAGAAACAGTGTTAAGATCGATTCCCGATTACACTCATTCGTATGTCGCTAGTAAGCCGACTACCGAAGGGATAATCGACCCCCTGAGGTACTTAATTCCCACATTGGTGACCCCGACTCAAAAGCACGCAACGGTTCCTGCATTAGTCATTTCCGGAACCCCGAGCCAAAGACAAATCCACGTGCGGACCAGATTTCCCCGAGGAACAGACGCAGAAGTCGCGGACTAAAATACCCGCAGCAACAGAGTACATATCTGCGCCCGCGTCCCTGGCCGTTATCGTCCACGCTACGGTCAACCAGCCTTTCTACGCCGAAACGATATCCAGGCGGCCATTTTTGCCGCGCTTTCCGAGGTGGGTACGCGAGACCCTACCGGCACCGGGTGGCCACAGCGGTGTTACCGCCTTACCACGACCATCTCCTGGTGTGCGACCGGCCCTTCTCCGCTGCCGCCAATCCATCGACAACGCCACTATCGCCCGAGTTGCTGTGATTGCGTGAAGCCCACGACACCGGCGCCTAAGATCCCGCTGTCATCGGAACATTGCGTGAAGCCAACGTCTCCGGCGCCTTGGGTCCCATCGTCACCGGAGCTTTGGTTTCTACCCACCGTTGATCTGACTACAGTAATTTAGAAGTAGGCTAGTAATCCGCCGAGCACCGTCATTTCTCAACGCTCGTGTTGCTTATTGTGTAACGCTCGTGTCGTATAACTCTCGTGTCGCATCTTGCTAATACCGTTATAACGACCTGCCATTAGGTCGGTAGCGAACGCGGACTAGCTCGCCGGGTCAGGAGTTCGCTAGGTAGGTCCGGAAACAATAAACGTGAGATTGGCGTGTGTAAGATAATAAAAGATAGAATTTATTATATTTTAAATGTCGAAGTAACAGACAAGTATTTGACTAGTGTCGCGGGTGGATTATACCGCTGAGGCCCGTCGTGTATCTATTCGTCGGATATCGCTAGTTTACTATAATATAATGGATAACGAGATCAGACAAACTCCCTAATACTGGAGCGCGTACTTCGGAGGCGCGGTAGCCCAGTACGGCCGAGTGATATAATACAAAAGAGCCTACCGGCGTGTGTACTTCGGGGGCGCGGATGCCCAGTACGTTTAATAATGCTTAAATATAACAAATGTGAAATTATCGGCGCGTGTACTTCGGAGGCGCGGATGCCCAGTACGTTTAATAATGCTTGAATATAACAAATGTGAAATTATCGGCGCGTGTACTTCGGAGGCGCGGATGCCCAGTACGTTTAATACAAGAATTTAAATCCACGAGATAATACCGGCGCGGGTACTTCGGAGGCGCGGTGGCCCAGTACTGCTAAATCGAATTTAATTCCAAAGGAAATAATACGGCTCGGCGAATATATTCTTAGTGACACGCGTAGAAGATCGCGTGCGAAAATAGATACTATCGCGGGCTATTTTGCGTAAGGATCGAGGCGGGCGGAACGGCGTTTGGGGACGTTCGGACGTACGGACCGGTCCGTCCCGATTAGCCAGGATTCGTAAGCGTCGGCGACGAGAGCACTCGCCCGAGACGGAGAGCTCTCCACCTCGGTTTTCTGCCTTCGCAGGTATCAGGAAAAGAAGACGTTGTAGGATAAGCAGCAACGAGAACACTCGAACGTGGACAGAGAGCTCTCGACCACGACTTCTGCTTGTCTAGGATCAGGACTGAGTGACTTTTTAGCTCGCGTCCCGCAGTTTTATACCGCTGGGATAACGGTACTTTCGCGCGTCCCGGCGTGGGGGTTTGACAGCAGCGCGCACGTGTGTCGACGAACGCGTGGTCGGAGGATGTCAACTTACTATCGGCGCTCGGCGGCGCTCGGCGGCGCTCGGGTCCCGTCAGCCTTGTCGGCGGGCCGCTCGGGCGGGCCGCGACGTCTCGAGCCGTTATTACGGCGAGATCGCGGTTTTTGCAATTAAAAATGGGGTGGGCGCAGCGCGCCCACGTTCCTGCCCGGCGGGTGTTCGGCCGGGCGGTGTCCGGCGGGTGTAAGCCAGGACAACGATGCGGGTTAGGGGCGCATCGTTACACCACCCCCCCCCCCCCGTTAAAGGTGCCTGAATTTAGAGGCACTTCATGCTCTCCGGCGTCCTTATTTTGGCTGGATGGGCTGTCTGGACGGCCCTGATGTCGTGTCGGAGGTCGGCTGCGGGGCCTGGATCTTCTCCTTCACCCATTTGACTCGTCCTGCCCCGTCGAATCTTACGTGTCATCTCCGGTGACCCAGGTTAGGCTTATACTGCCGGCTGACGTGTACCGCGAAATGCGGTACGTCGACAATAATTCCGGGCTCTACCTCGACCGGGATCGGCGGCGGCGGCAGGGGCCCCGTGGGTTGTGCTGGGTTCAGCGTGGGTCGTGGTGGAGACGGTTCCGGGCGGCGGCGTTTCGGCGGCGGCGGTGGAGGAGCCGTGAGCCAGGCCTGCTTGACGCGGTTGGTAGCGTCCGACCGTTGGATCACGGTGCCGATCCGTGGCACCGTGCGCGGCTTGATCGGTGGCCACACGGACTGAGCCTGTGGTCGGGCCGCGTTCTTCGTGCCTCCTCCGTACAGCGTGATTGCTGGTCGGTCGGACGCGGGTCGAGCCGGGTCGTATTCCTCGTCATTGTCGCCCAGAAGATCGGTAATTGCCTTGACGATATCGTCGTTTTGCTCGGTTGAAGTTGTCTCGTCCATGGCTAGATTCCTTCTGTGGCACGTCGTGTTTTGCTCGAGACACGGGGTGACATTGTTTGTCAAGCATAATCAATTCGTTGCCCCCCCCCACCGACGCGTTTTGTTTATAAAGCGCTGTATTTCGTCTTTTAATATTTTCGACGGACGTACAATTGTTGTCTCGGCTGGCGGGTATACGCGAGTTTCGGGAAAGCGCGCTAGTTTCCCCCCCCCCCCCTTTTGGTCGGAATCAGACTCGGAAAGTCGGCGGTCGGCCGGTGTGCGCTTCAAATCCTGCACGTGTACGTGCTTATACCATCTCCCCGAGCGACTTCGGAGATCCACGATGACGGGCGAAATCACGCGGCGAACCTCGAGCGGTCCTATAAATATAGGAGCGAGTTTCGCATTAAACGCGGATTGCTTATTGGAAAGCGGCCGATCACGTTTCCATACCCATTCCCCTATCTGTGGTCGCCAATCGCGGCGGCGTAAATTATAATGTTTTTCCTGGTGCTGGAACGCGCGAGCGAACTGGATTTTTACGAGGTCGTACGCTTCGTTTAGCTAGCGCCGGACGATCGATGGCGGTATCGCGGTTTCGGTGAGCGCTTTCTCCCCGGGACGTTGTAATTCGCGGCCGTAGTTAAGGAACGAGGGGGTGTAGCCTGTCGCATCGTGCTTCGCGGTATTGTACGCGAATTGAAGTTCCGACAGATGTTCGTCCCACGCCTGGTGTTTTCTTGCGTATTGTCCGTTCATCGTTTTTATGACACGGTTGGTCCGTTCCACGGGGTTACAATGGGGCGCGTATGCCGGTGTGAATCGGTGGCGGATCTCGCATTCCTGCAACAGTTTGGCGAGTTGCTTGGATTTTAACTGCGTGCCATTATCGGTCAATATTTCGTCGGGACACCCGTGGCGAAGAATAATTGCTTCCTTGATATGTTTTACGATTGTTGGCGCGGTGGCTCGGCGTAAAGGCCGGAGTTCGACCCACTTCGTGAATCGGTCCTGCATATTTAACAGCCATATATGCCCGGTAGTGGAGCAAGGCAGTGGACCGACGAGATCGATTGTTACTTGCTGCCACGGGTGATCGAGCGCAGTCGGATGTAGTTGCCCGGCGGGTTTCTCTTGCGCTATTTTGTGTGCGAGGCATGTCGGACATCGCCGTACGTACCGAGCGATGTCTTGAAACATGCCTGGCCAATAAAATTTCGACGCGATTCGGGTGATGGTCTTCGCGATCCCCAGGTGCCCGGCCGTGGGCGCATCGTGATACCGTTCTAATACCTCGGATCGTCGCTCTTTCGGCACGCATTCCTTCCATTGTTCCCCTTCCGGGATTTCCCTGAAATCCAGGCTGTGGAGTACATGTTTGTATAACCGGCCGTGCTCGATGCGGAACTCTGTCATCTCCCGCGGCGTGACTTCGGTGGCGTGCCAAACTCGCTGATACCACGCGCATTTCGGCTGATTTACTGTGGCTACTTCCGGCTGTCGGGAAAGCGCGTCGGCAACTTTGTTTAGCGTGCCCTTCCGGTACTTGATTTCGAAATCATACTGATGTAGTTCGAAAACCCAACGGCCGAGGCGACCTGTCGGCGATTCGAGCCTTTGTAGCCATTTCAGCGACTGATGATCGGTAATCACCGTAAATCGGTACCCCTCGAGGTACCCTCGTAGTCGGCGGATTCCCCAGACTACGGCCAGGCATTCTAATTCAGTCGCGCTATAATTCCGCTCGGCGTTGTTCAGAGCGCGACTCGCATATGCTATAACCCGTTCCCCCTCGGGGAAATACTGCGTCAAGACGGCCCCTAGGCCCGTGGTGCTAGCGTCGGTTTGTAGGAAGAATTGTCGGTGAAAATCGGGGCACGCGAGTACCGGCGATGTCGTCAAAGCGGTTTTTAATGCGTCGAACGCGGCCTGTTTGGCGTCCCCCCATGTCCAACGGGCGTGTTTGCGTGTGAGTGCGGTCAGCGGCGCGGGGAGAGACGCGAAATCTTTAACGAACCGACGATACCATGATGCGACCCCCAAGAACCGACGGACGTCGCGTAAGTTTTGCGGGGCTTCCCATTTGGCGACGGCATTGGTTTGCTCCGGGTCTGTACGTACGCCGTCGCGGTCGACAATATGACCGAGGTATTTGAGTCGGTTGACGCAGAAACGGCATTTCTCTCTATTGATGCGTAGTTTTGCGTTTCGCAATCGTTGGAACACCTCCTCCAACAATCTTAAATGTTCCTCAGACGTTTCGCTGATGATTATGATATCATCCAGGTATACGAATACGTGCGGCTCTAATTCCGGGCCCAAATATGGTGTCGAGCAGCCGTTGAAATGTTGCCGGAGCGGAGTACAGGCCGAACGGCATTACTCTGAATTGCATCAGTCCCTTTCCGGGGACGGTAAAAGCAGTTATGGGCCGGCTTTCAGGGGGGAGTGGCACCTGCCAGTATCCGCTTTTTAAATCCAGGGTGGACAAATATTTCGCTCCCTTAAGTTTGTCCAGTGTAGCGGCGATGTGTGGTAGCGGGTACGCATCTTTTTCGGTAACTCTGTTCACCCCACGAAAATCGATACAAAATCGTGGCTTGCCATTTTTTTTCCGGACAATGACCACCGGTGAGCTCCATGGGCTGTGTGACGGTTCAATGACGCCTTCCTTGAGCATCTTGTCGACTTCCTCATCGATGATCGCCTGCATGGCGGGATTGCGTGGGCGATATCGCTGTTTGAGCGGTACGTCCGTCTTTACTCGAATTATGTGTTGTGCTCTGTCTGTGGGGCCCTGCACTCCCTCGAATTTCGGTAATTCGTCCGCCAGAAATTTCTGAAGTCGTTCTTCTTCGGTCTGCGGGCCGCTAGACCTTTGTTCTATGGCGTATGCCGGCTCCGTGACTGACGTGGCGCCTGACGGAAGTGGTGGCAGTATGGAGACGTTTAGCTTGGTCCACAAATCAACGCCGATCAATATTTCGTTATCGAGCGTGGGCATAACTTGGAAGTGATGCCAAAATAGCCGCCCCTGGATGGCGACGGGTATTGTCACGTACCCCTGTATAGGGGTACTAGACCCGTCGGCGAGATGCACCTGGCCGCTCGCGGGCTTAATCGCATATCCCATCCTTCGTATTCTCTCGGCGGTCTGGCCATTAATAAACGAGGCTTCGGAGCCTGTATCGAGTAGTGCGTCAAACGGTTGACGGTATATAATTGCGGTCAGGTGCGGTCGTGGTTTGTACGTCAGTTGGAGGACCGGGGCGCGGCCGCCTCCTCCCCGGTCCGCGCGGCATTTCCCGGTGGCGGATGGCAACCTTTGGTGAAGACGCCATCTTTTCCGCATTGTGAGCAGAAACGACGGGGCGGCCGCTGGCAATTGAACCTTGTATGCCCTCGTTGCTTACATCGCCAGCAGCACTCATACCGGTCATATGCGACGGCGGCCGCCGCGGGTTTCGGGGGCGGGGCTTGGCGAGCCCGCGTCTGTTCCTCAATATGCTCCAATTCCTCCGCCAGGCGCAGAATATCTCTTGTGCGTTTGAGGTTATCCCGGTGTACGTACAAGTGGTAACGCGGATGCATGTTGCTATACAGATTCTCGATCTGGTCCTCCTCGGTGAATCCCGTGGCCCGTCGCATCATGGTGCATAATTCCGACGCGAATTTCCGATACGGCTCGTCCGGTCGTTGTAAGCGCGCTTGAATTTCGCGGACGAGTTGCGCGCGGTACCGCCGGGGGAGGAAGTAGTCGCGGAAATCCTCGCAAAAATCGTCCCAATTTTTCCAGCTATGTCGGTTGTTTCGGCACCAGAGAAGCGCGTCCCCTCGGAGTAATTCCGGCAACCCCATCAATAATTGCGACCCAGAAAATTGATAACTTTCTTTCAATTCCTCCAACCACTCGAGGAACGCGACAGGGTCCTTCCCGTCGAAATGACACCCCCATTTTCGAATCTGATTCACGACTTTAGCGGGGGATTCACTCGGGCGTTCCCCCTCCGCGGGATAAAATACTTCAAGTCCGGTCGCGGTCGGGGTCGGTGTCGGTGGACGCACCGTTACGGCAGGCGTAATCGCGGACTCCGGTACGGTGACGGTCACCGCAGGCCCGATTCGTGGGTCCTCGATTATCGCGACGGCCGGTTGAGCCATTTCGGGATGGTCGTCCACGTAAAGGCTCAAACGGCGGCGTAGATCGTCGATCGTCCCGTCGGTTTCTAACCCTATCATTTCGAGCTCGGTTACGAGCTGACTCTTGGTCAGACAGTAAATCCACGTTTTGGCCATTTTCACTCTCGTCTATTGTCTCGCGAGTAGGTAGTCTATGACAGTTCTATATTTTCTGTGGGCGAGGGGTAAGCGGGGCAGGGGGGTTCCACGTAGTACCTAGAGGGACTCATAGGTGGCGTTCGCGACCAAGATCACGGTCGATAATATCGATCGAGGTCACGCGATCTCTTTTACCATCTAAACTAGTCACGTAGTCTTTTTTTACCATCCGAATTAGTCCGATGGTACATACGATTGCTAACTGTACGTAGATAACATACCGAACAAGATTTAATAAGTTGTTTATCGATTATACATATCGACCGCGATGTTAGTCGCAAGCGTGCCCTATGAGGTGTTCTCTATGCCCGGTGGTGGTGGGGGGTGTGGGGCCCGTGGAGCAAGATCCCGGAGGGGGATCGTGCAATTGCGTTGATAGGTCCGCGTTGGAGAGGGAGGGGGAGGAGGAATTTAGGCGCGCTTGTCGGGACATAGTGTAATATTTAAAATAACCTAAAGGTGTTCAGCTATAATTTATAACATCGACGATCGTGACGTCGATTTGTCTTTTTTTCTTTTCTTTTTTCTGTGGAGATCCCTTTGTCGAGGGCTTCGTGTTCGAACATGTTTCACGACGCCACTTTGGAGTTGTAACGTCACGTACTACGTTTTTTTTCTCTCGCTCGACTCATTTCCCTTCGCGTTCTCGAACTTTCTTCCTCCTTTTCGGTATTTTAATATTTTAAATAATTAAATCATTTTATTAGTTCCTTAAATTTATAGTTTAAGAAAGAGACATTATCGCAACGCATAATTTAAACAAGGAATAGAGGAGAAGAAGGTGGAAAGAGAAAATAATTTAAAATTGTTTACCGTGTTATTGTACATTTATTTATTCATTATATCCCCATTTAAACAAGGGATTATATCACTCACATACATCAATAGGTCTCTCCTTCAAGGAATCATACAAAATTTGATCTATAGCATACACTATTAATTCACATTCTAAAATTAAATATTTATTACAAACGCCGCGCAAGATTTTAGCGGCGTCATTTTTTTCGGTAATACGATCTCTTAGTAAGATACTTGCACATTCTCTACATTTCGCATTCACCTCTTTTGTTTGCGGTGCTAGCTCGACGTATACATTATCGAGACACTGTTCGAGCTCAAATAGAAACAGTACGGTTGACGGCTTCATGTACAAGCATGTGTCGCGTAACGTAAGTTTCACATTATTTTCACCGCGCATTTTAACGAGTTCTATTTGTAGTTCTCGTATAGACAGCGATGAAAATGTGGTTGACTCTATAAGTTTTTCGATGTCCGTGCGTTTTTCCATGATCATTGCCCATGTTCCATAGGGCATCGCGATTCGGTTTCCTCGGTTGTCGCCAAGGATCAATTCCACAAAAGAACTGTGTGGAGGTCTCACGCTGATCCCAATTTCCAAATACTTATAAGCAGTTGGTGTTAATGCGAATCGTCTGCTCAAGATACGAGGCGTATAACGAGGTTTATATTTATCGAGAAAACTGTAGAAAAAGAATAAAATAGATAAATGATTTATGGAAAAATAGGTTTTGGAAAAATATATGCAATATGGTTCGATGGAGTTCCACAAGGAATCGGCACGTAATAATTCATACTTGTGCTGCTTCCCACAGAGGAGTACATCGCTGTTGCTTACAAGATTCGAACTGCTTCCACACGGGTGACTGATGCAAGACTGAACATGTAAGGATCGCGTATGACTCATTATAAAGGAAGGGAAGGGAAGGGATTATTCCCCTTCCTTCAGCATTTCAAGCACCAATGTCAGCGCTGCTTACGTAGAAGTTATTAATAAAAATTCTAAGAAATAAAAAAAAGTTAACGTTAAAAGAAACGCAAAGAAAGCCAACGCATCTTTCAAACATTTGCTAACCACTAACAACTAATGGGGAAAGGGAAAAGGAAATAAAACATTGTAAAGTTTATATAATTTATTTACTTATTTATTTTTTAAAAAATTTCAACTCTTTCTGGCGTGACCACCAGTTAAATAATTTTAATACATTTTGTAATGCGCAATTCTTAACATGGTTTCCACATCGCATAGTATTAGTATCATCTAGATTATTTAAAGATTCGATATCTTCATAATCCGCATCCAGAGTCTCGACGATTAGGTTTTTGCTCGCATAATTTTCAAGCAGATCCACCAGCCATTCTAGTTTCTGACATCCCTTGACGTACACCAGAGTCGGTGGCGTCTCGTCGTCGTCGTCATCGTCATCCTCTTCTGTACCAAGCACGGCCGATGTAATTATGCGTTCAGCCATGCTGTACGGTACGTTTCCGTCTTCCCATTGTAATCCATGGTGATTTCTAATCAACCAGGAAGCACACGACTTGTCGGATTTTGTGAGGAGACTCCACGGCATGGGGTGTGTAAAAATGTAATGCGCCAGAACGATCCCCTTTCGCAACACCGCCACCTCCTTCACGACAAATTTCATCCCGACGGTGAATCCTTGCAGATCGACAAACGTTGGCACGATCATGATGCAACGAAGGAGCGATCTGTACTGTACCTAATCGCGATGCATCTTCCTCTCTTATATCGGAATATTTGCAGATAATGCAATTTACGTGATCTTGCGCACTACGTTCGACAACGGGCTGTATTCGATTATGCGATCATGCAATATGAGACAATAGGCGGTAGTATTCGCGGGTACATTCTCTTTGCAGTCAAATTCTATTCGCACATCCACGGTGGCGCTCTTGACGGACTCGTTCTGTCGCGAGCAATCAATGACCACAAAAGGTCCATGCATCAGGAATGTGACCACGGTGCACAACGTTTCGTAACAATCGATTCCGTAATAAGCTTTACGGAAACGTGCATACATATCAAAAAGGATGGCGTATCGTTTTTTGTCAATGTCTAGATTCATATCGTCGTATGGATAAAATTCAGAGTTTAGATAAAGTTTCACGTTGGTCAAGTTACAGTGGTCGAATCGACTAGCATCTCGAGACATAACATTCTTTCGGCCAGTTTGGAGAGCAAAGATGACATATCGCGGTTTTTCTAGCTGAGTCGCAGTTTTGACGGCCCATGAATGCTTCGTTGTGCTCTGCAGCAGGGGATACTCGTACAGATCCCAAGAACGGAAACTTATACTCAGGTAACGCCCGTTTTCCAAGGCGCGCCGCATCGATAGCTTGTTGACCTCGTTTAACGTAACATGAGGCATTCGCCACTGTACTTTAAACAATTCGACTTCCGGCTCCGTCGTCGGATTTCCCACAATGGTATTATTGTCGCTACGCGCTCGTATCAAAATTAATTCGTGACGAGCGTTAACAACCACGCGTTTGTAATCTTCGCAAAAGCCCAGCAACATCTTGAGCGGTACGCAAAAGTTGAAATATCCTTCCGGTATGTTTGATGCAATGTCCCATCCAGCGTTCCGCATGATCGAAGCATTGTCGTACGTTAGCGATACATAGTTCTTGATAGTACTGGTTATTCCAACGTTTCTGCTGCGATCAATCTCCACGCCGTTGAGTTCATATCGAATTTCATCAAACATGAACGCCACACAATTATTTACAAACGTTGCCTGCGACTCGTCGTTCCTTTTCTTTATCCTCAATATTCCTTCAACGTAGAGAAAACTTTCACACGGCAACGTATACAGATCCTGCTGTTGTATGGGTATTCGTATCTCGTCGCTATGCTCAAACGTTGTGTTGGCGTACGGGTTGTACGTGTGAGTCTCGATCTTGACGATGCGATCGTCAAAGACCGGCTCGCCTCCGACCTTAAGGATATCGATCATGTTTTCTCAGATATTTCGCACCGCGAATCCCAAAGATTGCAAAAATTCAACGTTCGATGCTCTTAACTTCTTCTTCGTGTTTTTAGCGCAGCCTGACAACGATAATGATGGTGATGGTGATGATTGAATGATATCGTTGGTCACTACCGTAGTGTAGATAGTCTTATCTCTTGCGTGCTCTGAGTCGTTCAATACGAGCATCTCATATGTCGCGCACACTCACACGCGCGTTATCGCTGCTGCCGTCGTACGTGTAATCTCACGGTGATCTCCTCTCCTCGAAAATCAAGCAATTGTCCGTCTTGATCCACGACGCGTATCGTTAGCTCCGTAATGCTCCGCGCGATGATCGGCAGATAAATGATCTGCGCCGGCGTTTCCGATATCTTATATCCTGGTGGCACGTTCGGAGAAAATTCATGTATCGTATGAACACGTTTACCGTTGCTGTACGCACCCGCGGTCACGTTACACTCTATGCGGATTATGTTTATGTTAATGATATTAATCGGTTGATCGGATTGATGCCATTTTCCCGGTGGCAATATACGCTCCGGCGAGAATCCCAGCAACGATCCAATGTTGTTGGGCTTGCTAAAGTTTACTCTGAAAGCGCAATTGATCTCGCTCTTCATCGTGTTGTAATTAGCACGGAGCACCATCGGGTATTTTACAGTCTCGTCTTCGTCCTCGTAATCGTCCTCGTCCTCGTTGCCGTTTGCGCGAATTTCACTTCTGACGGTCCCCTCTCGCGCGATATCCGCGACCGATGTATGATTATCGCGATTGTTGAAACGACCTACGCGTCGGCCGCGTTGCGGGCGTTTCCGTAAAATTGCGCGTTTCAAAAACTGGTGTATGGCTCGTATCTCGTACGATCCCTCGGGAATCGTAATTTCCGTGTCATCCTCGTCAAAATAGAATTTATTATTCGAGGAATTTACGTTCGGTATCGTGTGATAAGTTTCAAAAACTGTTAGACCGAGCTCGTAGTCGCCGTCGCTCAAATCTACGGCGGGAAAGTAGTGCACCGCGAGGATGCTGCTCTTCCCGGTCAGCGTGAATGTCATAGACATGTCGGGAAAACCGTTCGACTAACACTGAGTCTCCGCGGGCACCGTCAGCTTTTAAATTCGCGCTGATTCATCGATCGTCTGGAGAAATCGTAGACACAATTGTCCGCAAATGTTCTGATCATAAGTTTGAAAGGGCGTGTGATTGTACTCAATATTTGTCACGCTCGGTTCGAAATATCGCACCAACTCCTTCGACGGTCGAAGATTACCGAAACTGTCGAAATACATCACGCGGTTTCCCCTCTTTGCATACGCCACCCAATGAGTACCGGGGCCAGCTGCATCGTCCAAATTTACAATACCGCTCTCGTTTCGTCGTATGCCGTCGATCGGTAACGAGTCACGCATGAAGACACCTCTAAAATACGGAATGCGCATACGCTTTGCCAGTTGTTGCAGTTGTACGTTGGTAGTTGCACCCGTGGGCATATTTAACGTCTCTTTGACGTTTTTTTTTTCCTTTCTTCTTCTTTGATGTCACTCCCTGCCCGCGTTTGTATGGAGCGAGATAAAGTCCACGACCTTCCATGGCGCGATTGTGACGTCGCATCTCTTCTAACTGACGCAACGCGGCTTTGTTATCGTTCACGGCTTTTGCCACTCCCGCCGCCCCGCCGGCCAGAGAACCGAGAACTCCCAGCAACGGTAGAATCGGTAATACACCTCCTCGTTTCGATGCTGGAAGTATCCGTTTTTTCGATGTTCTCTTCTTCTTCTTCTTCACGGTTTTCAAACCCATTCCTAACTTTTGCTTGACATTCATGGTCGCCCAGACGGCTGTAGCGGCAGCTCTCTCTCCGAGAGCGGAATCTTTCGCGATGACACGTTCTAGCGCTCTCTTGGCGAGTATCTTGTCCGCCGCGTGTCTGTCGATGAGATCGTTGCTACGCGAATACGCTATATCGTGTTCGCGACACGCCGCGTCTAATGGATTAATACCTTGATCACCTCTGGCTAATCGTTCTTCCAGCCGAGTGCCCGGACCGCAAAACTGATAGCCTGGAATATGCAATTCGATTGGAAGTGCGTTTATCGCGCGGTTTAACAGGCCTCCGCCTATTTTCGTTGGCATTCGTAGCAATTCTTTATCAATGGTGCGGGACCGTCGATGTGCGTTTGCTGCCACGGTTGATTGTAATGTTCGTAACAGCGACGATAGGTCTGAACCTCCAAATCCGCCTTTATATGTTCCGGAAGCTTGTCCCAGACGTAATGAATGTGATCACCGCAAATTTGCAACAGAACAGCTTTGGGCACAAATTGCAACTGTTCGGCGCTCAAATCGCAAATATCGGATGGTCTTGATAACAGGACGAACATCTTTGCTACTGAGCGACTCGCGGTTCCGCGCACCTATAAATAGGCGCTTGATTCAGCCCTCCAGTCGGCAGTGTGAAAAATGAAGTTCGTGCAACAGCCGTTGGCCATACGCGTGACGAATTACGACGACAGATCACGGTCGATGGGGGGCAATGCGGAGAAGCGTAGGCACGGTACGGTGCTACCGACTACTATACGCGCGATCATTTGTGGTCCCTCGAATTGCGGTAAAACCAACGTTCTGATAAGCTTGTTGGAAAGTCCGCACGGTGTACGTTTCGAAAACGTGTACGTGTACTCAAAGTCGCTACAGCAGCCGAAATATCGATATCTAGAAAATTTATTAACATCGATCGATGGAATCGGCTACTTCACGTTCTCCAACAACAGTGACGTCATTCCGCCGAGCGATGCGTGTCCCAAACTCGATCTTCGTCTTCGATGACGTAGCATGCGACAAGCAAAACGCGGTGAGAGAGTACTTTTCAATGGGCAGGCATTCGAGCGTTGACTGCTTTTATCTCTGTCAGACCTACGCGAGAATACCCAAACATTTGATACGCGACAACGCGAACCTGTTGATCCTATTCAAACAAGATGGCACCAATCTGAAACACGTGTACAACGATCACGTGAATACCGAATGTCGTACGATAATTTTGCGCGTTTTGTCGTGAATGTTGGCAGCACGATTACGGATTCGTAGTGATAGACAAGGACAGCTCGCTTAACAATGGTCGATACAGAAAAGGATTTAACGTGTTCGCGATACCGCAAAGCGGTCAGTCGTTGTCGGTACCTCGTCGAGGTGAACATTAGTAGAGAGCGAGAGAGAGATTAACAGTTTGCTTTTTTCCGCGATAACCACGATCGACATGAGTGATGATATTCGTGAGCGCGAGAAGATTGCGAAAGAGAATTGCGAAAACGAGCAAATCGCTTCGCAAGAAACTTCGCGAGTTGAAGACCGGTAAGATCCGAGAAGGACATTGAGTTGGACACTGCAACTTTTAAGCCTCTACTCGGGCCACTGCGAAAGATCGCCGAGAACTCGAGCGCGGTGAAGAAAGAGGAGCCGGAGAGCGTCGCCGAGATCGACACGTTTTCCGACGATGTGACGCCGAAAAAAGAAGAAACGATTATATTTCTCGTCGGATCCGACGCCGCGTAAATCTAGTCAATTCGAAAGCTCCACTGGATGTTACCACCGATAACCTCTACACCGATAACCTCATCTCCACCGATATCATCTCCACCATACGTAACGGCGAGAAAAGTGCAACCTACAATAAAGTTCGAATTACCCGAAAACGCGCCTGTTTTTGAACTCGCGGCGACTCGGAGCTCGCGACGTCCATTCGAAAGGAGTTGGAACGCCGGAGGGTCGAGAACGTTGCATAATACCTTGGGTCCATTAGCGTCAAGAGCTACATCGGGGCTCTTATGAGCGCCAAACCAAAGGAGCGATATAGATACCGTGTACGGCGTTTATCTCGGCAACGATGGAATGATGCTCGGCAATAAACGTTTCAAGGTGGATAGCATGGATAACATGTATATCGGCGACGTACATTTACATTGGCCACACCCGGTATTTACGAGTTGAATCTTTAAAAACAAGCCTGATAAAAACATTACACGGAGGAGGACATGCAACGTACATGAATATACTGTTTGAGACGAGCACTCATAATTCAATCACGATCTCTCGGGCGAGTAACGTCCCACAGGGGATACAAGTACACAGATATATAATCAAGAATTTGATACCGCCTGCATCCATGAAGAAAACGATCGGAAATGGATTAATCGCGCCTCGCGCGATGACGCTGACCGACAATAAGATCGATTACGTGCACTGGGACGATCCCAACGAGCGGTGGATCGTCTACGATTGCCTCGACGCTTCGCGCCACGCTGGCAACAATGCCCACGACAACCAGATAATGTCGATCATCGAGGAACTTCGCGAAGCCGGTCTTGTTATAAATTGAATCGCGCGGCCAGCGAGCTGTTCAATCAACGTTGAAATGCCGATCAACAAATTTGTGGTATTCGAGAAGATCAGAGGACGTGCCAGAACGCCGTTTCGCACCATCAGTCGAGCGGATTCTGTGAGACCATTACGTGCGCAATAACGCTCTATGTCTCATCGCTACGGATTTTGACGCAAAGTCGCGCAAGATTCGTAAAGTGGCGCAACCGGAGGCTGATACCGACGCCGCCAACAACTATACGTGGATTATTACATTAAAAAGTTAAGCAATCAACTGAGAGCGTCAGACGAGAAGCTGACTGCGTGAGAAGGACGTGCAAGCGTTACGGATTGCGATAAACGAGCTTCGGCATTCGATTACCGCTGAATCAGAAACGACACGGACAACAATGGACAAACGGACCAAGATCGGCTACGAACCACTAACAAGCGGCAACGAACGACCAAAAACGGTTCAGGAACGGCTATCGGAGGGCTGCCGAGCGACTAAAGAACAGCTATCGAGCAGCTATCAAGCGGCTCAAGAACGGCTCAAGAACGGCTATGAACGGCTGACGAATAGCTATAAACGGTCAGCGGATGACAAAGAACGGCTATTGAAGGACAATAAAAAAAAATAAACGGCTATTGAAAAAAAAGTTGGAGATATAAATCATAATTTCTTTGCACATATTATTTATTATTACGCGCTGACCAATCGTATCGCTAAAAACATGACATTGTCGAAATCCGATGGACGTAAAAATATCGAGAAACAACGACTCGTCGAGGAACTGCATGCTCCGGCGAGAAGAAATTTTCCACGAAGACACGTCATAGTGCGAGGGTACGACGACCTGTGGCAGGCTGACATCGTCGAGATGCGTCCATACTCGCGTTCAACAAGGATACCACTATATACTTACCGTCATCGATGTGTTGAGCAAGTACGCGTGGGCCGTGCCACTCAAGAGTAAAGGCGGAAGCGAGACAGCCAACGCTATCGCTAAGATAATTCGAGACAGCAAGAGGTTCCCGAAAACTTGCAAACCGATATGGGAAAGGAATTTACAACGCCGACGTACAACGATTCATAAAGAAACACGATATCAATCATTATTCCACATTTTCGTTGATGAAGGCATCGGTCGTCGAGCGATTCAATCGCACGTTAAAGAACGACATGTGGAAGATGTTACGCTCAACGGAAATTACAAGTGGGTCGACATGCTGCCGGTCTCGTCACGGATTACAATGCGCGCAAGCATCGAACGATCGGTATGCGACCCGGATCGTTACTCCCGCGATCGCTGAAAAACTCCTGGGTACGGTGTACAGCGCGATAAAGATCGCGGGTCCGGCAAAGTTCAAAGCAGGCGACCGGTACGCGTTAGCAATACAAGACGATTTTCGAAAAAGGTTACACGCCGAATTGGACCACCGAGGGTTTTAAAATCGTTAAAGTGCAGCGTACTATCCCGTAACCTATCTACTCGAGGACTATCGTGGAAAATCTATCGCGGAGCGTTCTACGAGCACGAGTTGCATCGTGCGACTTACCCGGAGTGTATCTGGGAGAAAGTACTTCGCAGGGGGGCGATAAAGTTTACGTGAAATGGCTGGGATTCGATGGATCGCACAACTCTGGATACACAAGGACAATGTGGTTTAATTTATACAGGCTGCATTATTTTTATACTTTATAAAAAAAATAGTACACAACATATGAGAAATATACGATATACATATAAAAAAATAATGAATCGACATCTTTATTATTATTATACGACATATATAAGAATATACAATATACATATAAAAATATAAATACAATATCTTGATATTATTATACAATATGTATAAGAAATATACAATAGATAATACATATAAATGAAATACGATATCTTTATACACTACATTATACTACATTATACTAAATTACGTAAGAATTATTTTATAATGTCCCCATGGCAACGTAGAATAATCGGTAGAATCGGGCACAATGTATCGCTTATCGTCGTACGGACTCAGAGCGATTTCGTTTCGGACACTGTATACACTTCGTGCAGCTTCTTATACACGACTGACGACGAGTCATTTCAACCTCATCGTTCAGACAACCGCGTGTAGTCGTCGAACGTTATAGTACGCGCTACGACATTACTCTTGACACTTTTGCTCTCTTAGTGTCTTTTTACCATCGACTCGCAAGGCGTACATTTTCGCCCTGAGTCCGACGAATTCGTCATGACTCGCGCCGTTATTCTCATCCTTCATCAAGCCCGGCACCTTCTTGTTTCTCAGCGGTATACCGTACGCGTTGTCGACCGGGTAATCGCTCGTATACAAACCTAGCGATATCACGTTCACGTTTTCGTACACATTCTCGCACTCTATATGATAGATCAAACTGTCGTGCGGTATACATAACTTTACACTTGTCGCTATACAGTGGTAACATGTACTCGTGATGAAATTCGTACAAAACACGTCTTGGATATGTCGAGGATACACATGCCCACGTAGATAGGTTGTTAAACATCCCCTCGAGGTAGCAGCTCAACGGCAACCAAATTTTCCGAAACAATACTTCTGCTATGGAAATTTGGTTTCGCGATCATTGCTTAGCACCGTAATCTCCCATTCCATTTGTCAGTAGTTTTACATCTACGTGATTGCGCAAATTCTCCATGGTTTTTCCGAAACCGCGTTATTCATCAATTTATATAAGTTCTTTCGAAATCGTTGTCGCGCGCGTTCTAAAGTCGTATTAAGTTCTATGTAACGCGAAGCCATGGAGATGCGAAAATTCCAACACGCGGTGTACCTTGTAACGCGAAGACCGTGACGAATACATTGCTGCAAGTTACGGTAATGTATGACGTAACGTTTCTTATCGTAAAGAGTTGCGAGAAGTTTTTCCTGCCGCTTCCGGGTGGTTTATCGCGCGTCGGACAGAACGGTAGGTCAGCATGCGCGTCGTGCAAATGTCGGGATACTCGAGATCGACTTCTAGAACATAACCAGTCGGGGAATCCGAAGCGATCGCGCTCGCGTCAAAGTTCGAGATATCGTCGATCCATCGAAATTTGCATAAGGTATGGTGACACAATTGCCCATCCGTACAATTATTGACGTCAAAGTAATCAAGTACGACGGTGGTTTTCGATGGATCGTACGATTGCATGTACTTGTTATGGGCTCGCGCATATCTACCGGAACATTGACTGAGCCCGCCGAGAATACCGCGTTCGATAAAATTACCATGTCAATGTCGGTGAGTGTTCACAATTTATGCGTGTA
>JASTWQ010000736.1:0-81359 GCA_035220615.1 Leptothorax acervorum
TAGAGCGATATCTCCTTGCCGTGGCAATCCCCTATGACGATGGTCACGTAGCAGGGGAGCACGACGGCGACACCGACCTCGACGAACTTGTATCCCGTTCTCGTCAGCTCGTATCTCCTTCCCAGAATCCGCTGCGGACGCTCCGCGTCGCGCTTCGAGACCCTGCGTCTGTGAAACGACGAGAATCGTGACAACGACGAATCGCGACAACGACGAAAAAAGTCGCGACAGCTAGATCGCGCGTCGACTCACGTCTTTTTCCGCTCGTCGCCGTTGCTCCGGCTCGGTTCCGCCGATCGCTCGTCGAGTCCTCTCTTTCTCGCTCCACCCGCGACGTTATCGCGGTCTCCGTCCGAGTAGCGCGCCTCGAGGTGCGTGGGCTGCGGCGGCGGCGGCGAATACATATCGTCGCGAGACTGATCGCGCAATAATGGCAGTCTCAGGGGATGATGGTATATATATCGCAACCCTCCTCGCCGATTCAAGGGTGACGCGCGAAACCGCGATTTATCGCTCCATTTCCCGTTCCTCCCCTTCCTCCGACAGATTATCGCCGCTCGCGAGCGCGTCGATTCTGACGAATCGATTCAAGAGATCCCGCAACTGCTGCAGCAGTCCGTCTCTCGGGCAAGCGACGCCGAGGATCCCCAGGTCGAATCTACCGGCCGCAGTCACGGTCCTCGCGAAGTCGTTGAATCTGTAGAACTGTCTCCTCCCGACGAAATACACATTACCGTCCGTGTACCGAAACGCCAACGTTACACCGGAGGGTATCCCCGGAAATATCTTCTCGATCGTGTAAAATTTCACGATTCTCATCGAGCAATCGTCCATCTCGCCCACGATCTCGTCGTTGTATATCACGAAGGTCCGCCCTTTGTTCGTGCTCACCACGGCGTTGATCCTCGCGTCCGCGGGAATTCCGAGCTCGGCGTAGGATTTCGGCCAGGTCGGCACCAGAGCCAGACGCGGATTATAGGTGACCATGTAGACTCTCCTGTCCGCGAACAGCACGAGACCGCCCGAGGGCGTCTCGTAAGCGGCCGTCAGACGCGTGAAGTTCTCGGGGAGAAAATTCATGTAGTCCGTCAGCAGCATCGGCCTCTTGTAGGTTTTTCCGTCGAGATCGACCGACCATAGGCGTCGTTCGTGCGCGACGTACAGTCGGCCGTTCGACACCAGCACGACGTCCGGGCGCCGCAGGGCGCACAGGTCCGTTTCGACGTCCACCGTCGCGCTCGTCGTCGTCGTCGTCGTCGTCGTCGTCGTCGTCGTCGGTGGCGGAGCGGTCGTCGTCGTCGGCGCGGTCGTCGTCGTCGTTCTCGGAAATTTGGCGCTTTTCTTAGCGCCGTACAGATGCTGAATAGAAAGGACGTCCTCTAGACCAAGTTTAACGGGGAACGACTTATCGGGCGCGAACGCGTACATCACCGCGTCCGGGTTGGGCGTGTGCATCAGACCTAGAGCGTGACCGATCTCGTGCGTCAGAGTTTGAAGCAGATGCTGCGTTCCCGCGGGATTGTCGGTCAGGTATATGTGCCACGGTTCCGCTCTGTCGACGTGCACCTCCGAGACGAAGTCGACGTCTCCGGTCGGGTAGAACGCGTGAGCCAGTACCCCGCCGCGACCGTCCAGATCCGCCGAGCACATTCCGTCCGATCGAGAGCCCGCGTACGTGTGAAGACCCTCGCGAAACGATATCAGAATGTCGGGGTTCTGCGAATCGCGCTCGAAGGTCAGCGACGAATTCGCCGTCCACAGATCGAACGCGGCTCGAGCCGTCTTCAGCATCTGCGTAGTGGCCAGGTGGAAGTTCCACCTGAGATGCGTCCTCGGCCATTTTGCGCCCGAGCGGGGCGTACGTGCGCTCCGACACGTCCTCGACGCCGCATCGCGGTTTGCGCATCAGATTCAGCGTCTCCTCGTTCAATTCGCCGTTGCCGGGTAGTCGGTAGTATTCCTGGAACAGCTCGACAGCCTGACGGATATCTCGGTCGGTGTTCCCGGACGGAGACCTCTGTAGATCGTTGTACAGATATCCATATTTCTGCAGATATCGGGTCGCCGTCTCGCTCTCGTTGGACTCGCGGTTCGCCGCGACGACGACGGCGATCGCGCACAGAGCGACGCGCGCGAGCGACATCGCCGAGAAGAGGGGTGGAAAAGAGAAGCGACGCGCGTCACGGCCGGAGCGCGATTGACGGAGGTACAGGTGTCGAGGAGCGTCGTGACGAGGGGTAGGGGAATATTTTTAGGGCGAGACAGGGCGTTGTCGCGTCGGACGAGGAGAGTCGTTGTTCGCGTTTCAGGAAAATCGACATCCGGGAGATGAGTCTATCTCGCGGTCAGGAAATCGGCGTCCGGGGGAATGAGCGTATTTTTTTCGCGATTGACGTCAGGGGGATGACTGTTTTTCGCGGTCAGGAAATCGACGTCCGGGGGATGACTCTGTCCACGACTCGCGTTTTCCGTTCGAGATAAGCGATTCTTCCAACAAAGAAAAAAAGGGGGTAGGGGTATTGCGTTTTTCCCGTTTCGAAGGAAAGAAACGTCCGGAGACGAGATCTATTTTCGCGCTTCTACCGCAGATATCGTCATTCGCGCGGTATATAAGATCTACGCGTTCGCGGGTCTTCGTCAAAGTTTTCCAGTCGATCGTAGTGTTCGTCGCGATATCGTAGCGTTTTTTATAATGGAGCAGCTTCGAGATCTCGTAATGGCGTGCCACGCGTTGAGAGTCAACGCGGAGGGCGCGTCTAGCCAGGCGAGGGCCATAGCCAGGAGCGCCGACGGCCTGTACCACGCAGTGGAGAACATCACCAATAACACGCCGACGTCCCTGAGAGTGAAGTTTTTCCTCGATGAGAGGAAAAAAATATTTCAGAGAGTGTAAGTACTCGTGTTCGCGTTCTCTCTCTCGATCTCGCGAAACAAGCGATAATAATCTCATGTTTTTTTCTTTTTCCAGATACAGCGCCATAAAGCTGGTGAAGGATCTGAGAAAGGAACTGCTCGACGGGGCGCTGACCGAGCTGCAGACTCTCGAACGCGAGTCGCGCAGGGTCAGCGCTCTGTTCGGAGACGCGGGATCCTCCTCTGGGGCCAGGGACGACGACGCAGGACCGTCGCGAAGCCACGACGACACCGCTAGTGTTAGCACGGAGAGGCGACCCAGTACGGAAGAGAGGCGAACCGAGAGGAGAGTCAGCGACAACGACAACGATGCCAACAAGCTGGTCAGACGCGACGACACCGCTGTCGTTGTCGAGCCTTCGATCGTGACGCTTGTGACGTGACATGGTCGCGTCACCTGCCCGGACGTATGCTCGGCCGAGGGGAAAGCCGGCGGGGAGTGGGGTGGCGCCTCGGCACGAATCGGGGAGGGCTGCTTGCGTTGATTTTATAAGATTTAAGATTTTAGGAGCGTGATGAGAGCACCCGGGGTGGAAGATTAGCCACCCGTGTAACGACTTCGTGTCGCGACGAGGGAGCAGCGGAGCACCAGGGGGAACCGGATGGGACGGTTCGCCGACGGGCGAGTCACGTCAGGGCCCGCCGCTAGACCACCCAGCATCCCCGCAAGGCGAGCCGAGTCCTCGGAGCCTCCGCAGCCAAGGGAGAATCGAGGGACGCAGCGCCGGAAATTAGACGGAGGGTACGGTGCCGCTGCCATGGGGCGGAGAACCGACTCGGAGCACCGTCGACAGGGACACGCAAAATACGGTCGGCAGCCGAGGCCTGGCCAGCCTGGCGTGCATATTTGGGGACTCCTGGAGTCTCGACCGGGACCGCCAGACCACCGAGGCGAGAAACACCCGTCGAAAGTCCGCGCGGAAACATGGCGGGCGTCCCATGCGACACCGCGAGCGATGAGCTGCGCGAAGGACGGATCAGCGGGAGGAACGGCCGCGGGCGGATGCGCATGCGCGGGGGCCCGACGTGGTCTCGCCGGGCGGACTACCCGACACTGTCGTGCCAGCTACCGCCGAGTGTGGAGAGGTCCGAGTCCACCCCCAGCCTGGTGAGCCCGACGCAGCAGCCAGCAGCAACCGAGGCGAGCGGATTGCGGCGAACCATGTAAGATCTCCATCCCGGTATCTCATCGCGTGTGGTGTGCGACCCCGGCCCCAGCCCGTCTCTGTTATCTCGCGGTTACCTCAGCACGTACGTTTGCCTCGTGCGAGTGGATTCCTGTCGCTTCCTTTGTTACCTGTTGCCTGGAGGCTCGGTTAAGGGGGCCCGGCCGGGGGCGCACACAAGTTAGGCAAGTTGAAGCCCTCCTCGAGAATCGCGGGGCCGACAGTCGGGCGTTGGGCGAGAGGATCCCTCCGGGGACCTCGGGGGAATCGCGTGGTGTCGCGGCATAGAGTTTTCGGTCGTGAGTGATATTGGGAGGAGTGCCGTGTCCCGCGGACGCCGTAAAGCGGATCGGGGGAAGAATCGCGGTATCGCGTCACGGACGGCATAGGAATGTCGCGCGGAATTGTGTCGCGCATTCGCTGAGGCCGTCGCGGATTTGTGTGGGGTGTCGGCCCGCGGGCGAATGTCGCGGGCGACCCGGGAAAATTACGCAGCCATAATTGGCAACTATCGTTTGGAGCTAATTCGCGTAGACTTCGTGTGTGTGTGCGTGTGTGAGTCGCGGGGATCTCGCGTGGCACGAGTGAGTTGCGGGACTCGCCTGTTGCATCTGTGTGTACCGTGTGCGTGTGTGAGTGTGTCGCGGCCCGTTTATTGTTCGTGTTCAACGGAAACATATGCGTCTTTATTCCGTATACTTTATTCCGTGTATCTTCTGACGGAAACATATATATCTGATATACCTTATCTTCCTATTATTCTCGGAAATATATTTTGTTACTTTATTTTTATATGTGATTGTGTTGATTGCGCTACGCCGCCCCTCTCCCTCTCCTCAGAGTATCAAACTCGCCTCGCGCCCTGAGTGGACGAGCGCGTCCGGGTGATCACGCTGAGGATCAGATTACGGAAACGTGGTGCGCGTACTCGCACCTGGCGCCCAAGCTCTAGTGTTACCTCGCGAATATCGTACCTGTTGGGATACCTTGCGGATACCTCGAGACACTACCTGTTTGAATACCTCGCGAATATCGTACCTGTGGGGATACCTTGCGAATACCTCGAGATACTACCTGTTCGAATACCTCGCGGGGATCGGGGAAATACCGGAATACCTCGCGTCTATCTTTGAGTCTTGGCCGACTCGAATACCTCGCGGTTACCTTCGACCTGCCTGAGTACCTCGCGGATACCTTTGCTCTACCTATCCGTCTATCTGTGGCTAATTTGCAGCCGCGCCTTCTCGGCGGGCGAGACCGAGGAAAAACGGGTTGCAAAATTTTGGCGCCCAACGTGGGGCGTTCTCGCAAAGAAAAAGACGGTAATTGAGAGGAGATTAAGGGAGAGCGAGCGTGCGCAATCAATTACGGAATATATCTTCTTTTTGTGTGTGTCGTGAAATGTTGCATGTTATCCTAAGTTAAATTGTAGTTGTGTTAAATGTTGTTTCGGCCCTGGAAGGCCGGTGCCATTGAAATTTGAGTGAAATATATATGCGATGTATCGGGTTTCGCCCGGCCACTTATGTTGATTTGCCTGTGAAAGCCGCGCGTTTTTTCCCCGTTTGTTTTTCTCGCGCCGAATTCCTTAGTGTTTACCGCGATCGACGTGTTATTGCTGGCGGCTTGGGGGCCGCGCGTTTTTCGGTCATTTCTTTCGCCGGATTCCTGCGTGTTTACCACGATCGAGGTAATATTATTATTTCCTACTTTAGTATAGGATATCTTTGGTTTTTGCGACTTCGGTCCTTTGGGTATAGCGACCAACATTGTCGCGACTGGCATACGCTTTTGTTCCGCGGTGTTATTGTCGGCTTTAAGCGTACGGGCGGGACAAGGGGAAAAATAATAATAAAGATATCTGTTGCCTTTTCGCGTGTGTTACCTCGCTATCACGCGGCTACCTTTCCGCGTGTGTTACCTCGCTATAGCCACGCGATTATCTGTTGCCTTCCGCGTGTGTTACCTCGCTATTGCGCGATTATCTGTTGCCTTCCGCGTGTGTTACCTCGCTATTACGCGATTATCTGTTGCCTTCCGCGTGTGTTACCTCGCTATTGCGCGATTGTCTGTTGCCTTCCGCGCGCGTTACCTTGCTATCCCGCGACCATCTACCTTTCGCGCGTGTTACCTGTTGCGCGATTTTCGTGAGTAGGGTCGGGAAGTTAGCATCGGGATTCGCGAGATGCGGGGGGAAGGTTCGCCCCGTAGCTGGGTTAATAAATTAACCGAGCAAGAGGTCCTCCAACACCTGGCAGATCGTAAATTGAAAACTTGCGGTATACTTCCGGTTTTGCGGGCGCGCCTACTTAAGTTCGAGGTCGCGGCACTCGCGGGGATGGACCCGCCGCCCTCACCCAACCCCGAAGGGGGGGCGGTTGGCTTTGACGCGGTTGGCGGAGTGCCACCCGGGCAGGTGGAGGCGCCCACGGATAGGGGCCTGCCCTTCGTCGGTTTGGGGTTGAGCCGTACACCGCCTCGCGCGACCTTAGACCCCAGGGCCGCTGTGCCCTTCGCGAACACGGGGGTGCAGAGGACGCCGCCTCGCCCGAATTTCGAGCTGCCCCGAGAAATTTTCAAATCGAAGGGGGTAGAAATAGAGCACGGGCAAAGGAGGGGAGGGGCGAGGGAACCGAATTACAGTTTTCCGCCACCCCTGCGGGCCGAGCCGGTACCGTTCGCGTCGGGGGGACGGTCCACGCGCGGATCCGCGTCCGAAGCATATAATTTAATGCGGAAGTGGAATCTCCACTTTTCGGGAAAGCGGGGCAGCGACGCGGAGGCCTTCCTTTTACGGATAAAGGAGGCTCGCGCTATCATCCCGATCGATGATTCGGATCTCTTTAAGTGCCTGCCACTTTTTTTATCGGATGTCGCGTTGTATTGGGTGCGCCTCGAGAGCCAATACTGGCGTAATTGGGACGATTTCGAGAACGCGTGGAGGGCGCGATTCGGCGACCCGGATTATCAATATATGCTCAGGGAGGAGGTCCTACGGAGGACTCAGGGGGAACACGAGGCCGCCGCGGATTACCTAACGTGCTTGCGCGCTTTGTTCGGGCGGATGAGCCCTCCCTGGAGCTTGTCGGAGCAATTAACTTTTGCCCACCGTAACTTACTGCCGCGTTTACAGATCGCGATACGCCGGCAGGAATTTCACGATTTTCACGGGTTGGAGGACCTAGCCACTCGGGTAGAGCGTAGTTTGCTCGCGGACAAATATTATCGACCCCCATTGCCGCCGGAGCAATCGATTTTTCCGGATTTAGCGTACCACGCCCCAAAGGGGAAACCGAGGAGCCCGGTTACGGTCGCCGTCGGGGAGGCCGTGGGCCGTAAGACCGGTACCAAAAAGAAAAGCGCGAAACCGGCTGCGGCCGCGACCGCGGATGCCGCTCACGCGAGCCCGGTGGTCACGAACGCCGCGTTAGGAGGCGGGGTGGGAGACGCCAGCATGAAATGCTGGAATTGCGAAAGGATCGGACATCGCGCGCGTAACTGTACGGAGGCTCAGCAGACTCACTGCTATAAGTGTGGCAAACGCGGATTCACCACGAGGACTTGCCCCGCGTGTCCGGGAAACGCGGGAGGGAGTTCGTAGGACGGGTCCCTACGACCCCGAATTCTAAAATCGAGGCCCGACCCGTAGACAGCGGGGTGGAAACGCTTCCACACTCTTTTGTTACCTTCGAGCCCGCCGAGTTACCTCCTCTGCGATACCTGAAAATTCGCGTATGCGGACGTCCGATATTAGCTCTCGTGGATTCAGGATCGAGTCGCACCCTCCTCGGTCGTGAGGGCATGCGAATCGTAGAAAGATCAGGCCTGCCGATCGCGCGTAAGAGCGAAACGCGTATCCGCATGGCGAACGGACAGATAACGGCGATCCGTGGCGACGTTTCCGTGCCGGTAAAGCTAAAGGGGCAAAGTCGCGATATGACCGTGGGATTGTTGCCGGACTTGGCGGTGTCGTGCATTGTCGGGATGGATTTCCTAACTAAATTCGGTATCGCGTTAGATTTTGCAAAGGCTGAGTGGTATTTCGCGGATAGACCCCGTACTCGCTATCGGTTCGACAAAGAAAAGGCGTCTCCGGTTTGCGGATTAGCAGAGTTAACACCCGATCAGGAAAATAGGCTAGATTTTTTTTTACGGACGATACCTACCCCACCGGAAGATCCGGGGATAACAGATTTAACCGAACATAAGATCGACGTAGAGGGCCACGCGCCAATCAAACAGCGTTGCTATTTAGTATCGCCGAAGGTACAGGAAGCCATTCGCGCGGAGGTAAACAAAATGCTAAAAGCCGGAGTAATCGAGCCTTCGTCGAGCCAATGGTCGAACCCGATAGTGATGGTAAAGAAACCGAACGGGAAATATAGATTCTGCATAGATTTCCGCAAGGTAAACGAGGTATCTAAGAAAGACGCGTACCCGATACCGAATATGGAAGGTATCACAAATAAGTTGCGCAAGGCAAAGTATATATCGACAATAGATTTAAGCCAGGCCTATTTTCAGATACCACTCGCCGAAAAGAGTCGCGAAATCACCGCTTTTAGTGTCCCCGGTATGGGACTATATCATTTTCGTAGAATGCCGTACGGGTTGCACAATGCGCCGGCCACGTTTCAAAGATTACTCGACACATTGATAGGACCGGAAATGGAACCATTCGCGTTTAACTACCTGGACGATATAATTATCGCGACGGAAACGTTTGAGGAGCACATGAAATGGCTCAAGCGCGTATTAGATAAAATAGCGGCGGCAGGCCTGACCATAAATCGAGAAAAATGCGAATTTTGTCGGCCGCAGGTACGGTACCTGGGATTCATCGTCGGAAAGGGGGGCCTCGAAACCGATCCGGATAAAATAAGACCGATTATCGAATATCAGACTCCGCGAAACCTTAGACAGGTGCGCAGGTTCTTAGGGATGTCCTCGTGGTACCGCCGTTTCATACCACAATTTGCCACACTTAGCGAACCTCTGACCCGTCTTTTGAAGAAAAACAGGCGCTGGGAGTGGGGGGATGAACAATGTCGCGCCTTCGATCGCATCCGGGAACATCTCGTGTCCGCTCCGATTCTCGCGTGCCCGAATTTTGAGGAGCCCTTCGTGTTGCAAACCGACGCGAGCTCGGTGGGGCTAGGGGCCGTTCTGACACAGAAACTAGAGGGCGAGGAACGTGTGATCGCGTATGCCAGTCGCGTACTCACGGACCCCGAGAAAAAGTACTCGGTAACGGAACAGGAGTGTTTGGCCGTGGTGTGGGCCATACAAAAATTCCGACCATATCTAGAAGGATATAAGTTTACGGTGGTCACCGACCACAGCAGCTTACGGTGGCTGCATAATCTCAAAAACCCTACGGGCCGGTTAGCCCGTTGGGCTCTTGAGCTCTTAGAATACGACTACACGGTCGAGTATAGGAAAGGAGCCCTGCACCACGTGCCCGATGCACTGTCCCGAATGTATGAGGGGGAGGGGGAAGAAGTCGCAAACGTGAACGCCGCGGTGGAGGTCGCGGAATGTGAGGATACGGCCGACGAGTGGTACCGTAAGCGGTATAAAGAGGTGGCGACCGATCCTAAAAGATTTGCACATTGGCGGATAATAGAGGGGCGGTTATATTTTTTGCGACCAAGACCGGTAATTTCGGACATCGTGGAGGACCTCGATCGGTGGAAATTGGTGTTGCCGCGGGAGTTGCGCGCGGAGGCCCTTCGCGAGTCACACGACGCCCCTCAAGCCGGCCACTTAGGAGTCGAAAAGACGTATCAGCGCGTTGCGGTCGCGTATTATTGGCCAAATTTGTTCAGGGACGTGGCGAGGCACGTGAGAGCGTGCGATACGTGTCAGAAAACGAAGGTTGAACAGGCGGGTCCAGCGGGATGGATGGGACGCCGTACGGTGGAGGGACCGTGGACAGCGGTCGCCGCGGACATTGTAGGGCCACTACCGCGTAGTAAGGCGGGGTATCAGTATATCCTCGTAATCCAGGATATGTTTACGAAATGGGTAGAAGTCCGAGCGTTGCGAGCGGCCACGGGCCCGAAAATTAGAGAGGCCCTCGAAGATTTAATCGTGTCGCGATGGGGCACCCCGGGGACCCTCCTAACGGACAACGGCACGGAATTCATTAATAAAGTTATGAAAGGTTTCGCGGAAGAGAACGGCATAACGCACGTCACCGTGCCTCCCTACCACCCTCAAGCCAACCCCGTCGAGAGAGTGAACCGCGTATTAAAGACGATGATCGTCGCCTTCATCGAGAAGGATCATCGGGAATGGGATAGGCATCTGTCGCGCTTGCGCTTCGCATATAACACGGCAGGTCATTCGTCCCTGGGTACCTCCCCGGCATTCTTGAATTTCGGGCGTGAATTAGTGCCGCCGGATTCGTTACGCGATCGTCGCGAGGTAGCTACCGAGACGCAGACAAGGGACCCGGCGGAGTGGTCTCAGCGAATGACGGACTTACGCGCTATCAGGGAGTGGGTCGCGGAGAACCTGGATCAGGCAAATCAACAACAGGCCGCGAGGTATAATCTGCGGAGACGGCCACGGAAATTTCAAGTAGGCGAGCTTGTGTTGAAGCGGCAGCACGTGCTGTCGTCGGCCGCACAGAATATCGCGGGGAAGTTGGCACCGAAATTCCAGGGTCCGTTTCGGATAAAACGGGTGATCTCTCCGGTCGTCTACGAGCTGGCGCAACCGGATGGGTCGCCTATGGGGAAGGTACACGTGCAGGACCTAAAGCCCTACCACCTCCCTGTTCCTTAAAATAGATACCTGAGCTACCTGGTCGAGATGCCGGCCGTAAGGAGGAGGGAGATCAAGCGGATCTGGCGCGACTTTTATAGTCGCTACCTCCCTCTCTGGCGCCACATCCGCGAATACGTGCCCGGCATATGGGATGACCTGGCGGATGTGCTCCAGCAGGTGGAGAACGCGACCGTCACTTACGACGGCGCTGTGGTGAGAGACTACCCCGTCCTCCACGAAATGACGACGCAGACGGAGGGCGGCGAATGTAGGAGCACCTCCGCACAGACAGATGGACCAGGGCGGCGCGACGTGGCGGTTCAGACGGGGGACGCACGGGACGACCGGCCGGACCGAAGTGGGTACTGCTGGAACTGCCTCTCCAGGACGCACGGGTACCCCGAGTGCCCTCGACCCCGCGAGCGGGAGTTCTGCTTCGGGTGCGGGGAGCCGGGGGTTACTCTCCGGGGCTGCCAACGCTGCGGACCCGCGTATAGGGAGGCACAGCCCTACTCGGCGCCGAGGGGACCGCGAGACCGGCGCAGGAGGAGCCGAAGCCGATCCCAGCGGCGATACAGGATGAAGGAGGAGCCGGCTGACCATCAACGCCGATACCCACCGGCCTAGCCGCCCGTGCGCCCGACCCGCACTAACTACGTGCCTTTCCTACTATCTTTTTTTTATATACATCCGGTACCTAAGATTCTTTTTTGTTTGTGCTCCGCACCTGTACCTTGTACCTTGTACCTTGTACCTTGTACCTTATGCCTTATAGGTTAATAAAATAGTGTAGCCAAAAACGAGGAGAATGCTTGCGTCCGCCCTGCCTACCCTTCGTACCTTCCCGTCCTGGCCCGCCGGGGGCCGCCTTCGCGCGGGCAGTTCCGCGTGCGGTTTCCGCGGGAACGCGGGTATCGGGGCTGGGGGGGGGGGGGGGGGGAGCGGAGCCAAGGCTGGCGGCGATTTTCGAGGAGCGGAGGAGACGGATAGTCCCGTGTATTTGATGAGATTCTGATGCCGGGATGGTGGTCGCTGCTGTCGGGGCCGGGTTCCCCTCGGCGCTCGTCTGGGATAGGGGAGTTGTGACGTGACATGGTCGCGTCACCTGCCCGGACGTATGCTCGGCCGAGGGGAAAGCCGGCGGGGAGTGGGGTGGCGCCTCGGCACGAATCGGGGAGGGCTGCTTGCGTTGATTTTATAAGATTTAAGATTTTAGGAGCGTGATGAGAGCACCCGGGGTGGAAGATTAGCCACCCGTGTAACGACTTCGTGTCGCGACGAGGGAGCAGCGGAGCACCAGGGGGAACCGGATGGGACGGTTCGCCGACGGGCGAGTCACGTCAGGGCCCGCCGCTAGACCACCTAGCATCCCCGCAAGGCGAGCCGAGTCCTCCGAGCCTCCGCAGCCAAGGGAGAATCGAGGACGCAGCGCCGGAAATTAGACGGAGGGTACGGTGCCGCTGCCATGGGGCGGAGAACCGACCCGGAGCACCGTCGACAGGGACACGCAAAATACGGTCGCCAGCCGAGGCCTGGCCAGCCTGGCGTGCATATTGGAGACTCCTGGAGTCTCGACCGGGACCGCCAGACCACCGAGGCGAGAAACACCCGTCGAAAGTCCCGCGGAAACATGGCGGGCGTCCCATGCTACACCGCGAGCAATGAGCTGCGCGAAGGACGGATCAGCGGGAGGAACGGCCGCGGGCGGATGCGCATGCGCGGGGGCCCGACGTGGTCTCGCCGGGCGGACTACCCGACACTGTCGTGCCAGCTACCGCCGAGTGTGGAGAGGTCCGAGTCCACCCCCAGCCTGGTGAGCCCGACGCAGCAGCCAGCAGCAACCGAGGCGAGCGGATTGCGGCGAACCATGTAAGATCTCCATCCCGGTATCTCATCGCGTGTGGTGTGCGACCCCGGCCCCAGCCCGTCTCTGTTATCTCGCGGTTACCTCAGCACGTACGTTTGCCTCGTGCGAGTGGATTCCTGTCGCTTCCTTCTGTTACCTGTTGCCTGGAGGCTCGGTTAAGGGGGCCCGGCCGGGGGCGCACACAAGTTAGGCAAGTTGAAGCCCTCCTCGAGAATCGCGGGGCCGACAGTCGGGCGTTGGGCGAGAGGATCCCTCCGGGGACCTCGGGGGAATCGCGTGGTGTCGCGGCATAGAGTTTTCGGTCGTGAGTGATATTGGGAGGAGTGCCGTGTCCCGCGGACGCCGTAAAGCGGATCGGGGGAAGAATCGCGGTATCGCGTCACGGACGGCATAGGAATGTCGCGCGGAATTGTGTCGCGCATTCGCTGAGGCCGTCGCGGATTTGTGTGGGGTGTCGGCCCGCGGGCGAATGTCGCGGGCGACCCGGGAAAATTACGCAGCCATAATTGGCAACTATCGTTTGGAGCTAATTCGCGTAGACTTCGTGTGTGTGTGCGTGTGTGAGTCGCGGGGATCTCGCGTGGCACGAGTGAGTTGCGGGACTCGCCTGTTGCATCTGTGTGTACCGTGTGCGTGTGTGAGTGTGTCGCGGCCCGTTTATTGTTCGTGTTCAACGGAAACATATGCGTCTTTATTCCGTATACTTTATTCCGTGTATCTTCTGACGGAAACATATATATCTGATATACCTTATCTTCCTATTATTCTCGGAAATATATTTTGTTACTTTATTTTTATATGTGATTGTGTTGATTGCGCTACGCCGCCCCTCTCCCTCTCCTCAGAGTATCAAACTCGCCTCGCGCCCTGAGTGGACGAGCGCGTCCGGGTGATCACGCTGAGGATCAGATTACGGAAACGTGGTGCGCGTACTCGCACCTGGCGCCCAAGCTCTAGTGTTACCTCGCGAATATCGTACCTGTTGGGATACCTTGCGGATACCTCGAGACACTACCTGTTTGAATACCTCGCGAATATCGTACCTGTGGGGATACCTTGCGAATACCTCGAGATACTACCTGTTCGAATACCTCGCGGGGATCGGGGAAATACCGGAATACCTCGCGTCTATCTTTGAGTCTTGGCCGACTCGAATACCTCGCGGTTACCTTCGACCTGCCTGAGTACCTCGCGGATACCTTTGCTCTACCTATCCGTCTATCTGTGGCTAATTTGCAGCCGCGCCTTCTCGGCGGGCGAGACCGAGGAAAAACGGGTTGCAAGATATAAACAAAATAATGAATTTTTGTATTTTGACTTGCGAAATAAGTAACGTTTGCGAAATACTGTAAGCTTATTTCCATACCCGCGTTTTCAAACGTTAAGAAGTACGTTAAATCCCTTGAATATACGGAAATTATCAAATAGTGATATGTACCGTTTTATGACATAACCTCAATTCTCAACTTGCAAGCACATTTTCATGAATGTGAAATTACTCATTTGCGGGTTAATATTTGTGAAATACCGTATGCTCACATTTTCTTATTCTTACCGCGTTCTCAAATGTGAAAATATATATTAAACGCGCTGTATATAGGTCAATAAGCAAAAACAAACGTACATTTTATGGCCTAACGTTAGTTTCCAGGACACAACCAAATTTTTTAAAACAAGAACTTATCACTTAACTAAACAACGCGTATTGGATATCATTCATTCTGTCTTTTCCAAACAACTGCGATAGTTACTTGGAAAAGACACAATTAGAATAAATGGTATCCGATACGCGTTGTTTAGTTAAAAAATTTTGTTGTGTCTTGGAAACTAACGTTAAGCCATAAAAATACATAACAATTTTTACTTATTTATATATGAATTCAAAGAGTGATGTACTTTTTAACATTTAATAATGGCGCAAAACAATATTTCGGTATTCAGTTTTCATTATTCCGCAAACATTAATCCGCAATTAAATAATTTTTGCATTATTTACGAAAATTGGTTTGTGTCCTGGAAACTAACGTTAGCCAAAAATGTTACATGTCTTGGAATCTTCCATAAAGCATATTTTTTTTCCAATCTAGTCCTGGATACATTTACCGTCCTGGAATATACCATTATGGAAGTGTCCTGGAAGACATTATCTTCCAATATCTTAAAAAGTAATTGGTTGATTTAATATTCCTTTGTAGAATAGAACCAGTGTGTGAGGGCGCATTAAGAAATATAAAAAAAATAGGATGTCCCGGAACCGACCATTTGACAAAGATATATATATATATGTATTATTATAGAAATTATACAATAATAAAAAATACGTATGTACATAGTCTCCAGAAAAGACAGAGAAGAAAGATGGATAGTGGACAAAGAATACGAGGAAAATAGAGAGGGACAGGAGAAGCTGAAAGAAAACGGAGTGAAAGGGGAAAAATGGCATGTACGGTAATTATCTATGTACATTGTCAAATGTTAAGAAAATTGGAAGATTAGGAGCAAGACATCAAGTAAATATGAATGTAACTACATACATACCAGTAATTTAAAAAATAAGGACTAAAGGAAGGTTTAATTACGACAAACAAATACGGAATTGCAGAAAACAGAACCAAGGGAGTATAACGGGACGATGGAATTATATAAACATTATGCGTAACAAAAAAACAGATAGAATTATCCTATATGGTTAAAATAGTGAAAAAACTTTGGAGATACTGATTAAGAAAATGCAGAAAGAATTAAGAAGAAAGATATGTAATGTTAGAAAAAGATTATAATGTAAGAACACGAAAAAAATACATAACAAAAAAAAGAAAAAATGAAAACGTAATAAGAAGGTTATTAGGTAAGGTGGTACATATTATAGACAGAAAAGGATTTTTCATAAATACGATAAAAGAAGAGAGTAGATGATTTTAAATGAAAGCTTTGAGTATGAAGGAGAATGGACACATAGAGGATGGATTTGTGAAACAGAGTCTAATGACTCTGTTTATTACATAATCTATTATTAATATATAGATTATATAGTAACAAGTGAGAAGATGGTAAAAGAGATAAGATAAAAGAAAAAAATAGAACGGAGTTGGACCACGTGCTACTAGAAGTAAAATTGAAAGCATATAGAAAAAAAGAAGGAAAAAAGAGAGATAGAAAAGTGTAAAAAAATATTTGGATAGAAATGGGAATTGAGCCATATCAGAGGAGGGTACGAAAGTGGTACACGCATACAAACGGAGACTGAAGAGATCTGGAGAAGAGTAAATGTATGTGGGTAAAGAATTCAATTATAAAATTAAGAAAAGGTTAATACCGTGGAAAATAGGAAAGAAGATATATCATGGTTCAAGAATAAAAAAGAAAAATAGAGAGCTGAAGAAAAAGTAATAAAAAAGATGAAAAAAGAAAGTTAATTAAAAAAATACATTTAAAAAAAGAAGGAACATGAAGTATGGTGAGATAAAGAAGCAAATATTAAAAAAGAAGAAAAGGAAAAGATAAAGTTAATCAAAACAGAGGTATATAAATAAGCATATAAATCATAAGACAAGAGGGAGAATAGATGAGAATATAGAAATAAAAGTTGGAATCTTCTCTGAGATAAGTCTCCAGAGAAGGCAGAGAAGAAAAGATGGATAATAGACAAGAATACGAGGAAGATAGAAATGGAAAGGAGAAGCTGAAAGGAAAGGGAGTGAAAGGGGAAAAAGGGTATGTAACGGTAAAGAAGAGGTGTTTATTAAATTATTAAGAAAAAGACAAAGAACAGAAAAGAGGGTAAAGAGAACAGGAAGAGAAATTAAAAGAAAAAGTAAAAGAGACGGAGAAGGTGGAAGAGAAGAAGAGAAGGAAGGTAGAGGGAGGGGATGGTAAGACGAAGAATGTAAAGAGGAAAAGGAGAGAATTAAGAGAGAATTGAAAAAATGATGAAGGACAGGATGGAGTGGGGATAGGTATAGGGACAAAAGGCAAGTATATTAAAAATTATGTGAAGAAAAAAAAAGAAAGGAGTTGAAAAGATAGGTGGACAAAGGAAGCGAAGGAGGTTAAACGGGGAACAAATGTAGAGGCAATGAACATGGGAAAAAAAAGAAAGAAAAGGATAATTAAGGGAATAGAGATGGAAGTTTTCTAAAAAGAATTAGGGAGGTAGTAAAGAAGTTGAAAGATGATAAAGCAATGAGCGGGGATAGAATTCCAAATAAAGTGTGGAAATACGGAGAAGAAAAGGTAGAAGAATAAACTATGAAAGATATGCAATAGGGTTTGGAAAGGAAAAGAATAGCCAAGAGAGTGGAGGAAGGGCTCATAGTATCGGTAGTAAGAAAGTGAGAGAGAAAGAATGGAGGATTATAACTAAAGAAGTGACTCTGAGGCAAATAACATGTAAAGTGTGTGTATCAATGTTATCAATGGAAGAAAAGGTTCTGTTGCCAAGTTAAATGGAGTTTAGGTTAAGAACTATGGATAACATTTATGTCCTGAACTATTTAATTAATAGGCAAGTGAACAAAAAAAATGGGAAGTTGGTGGTGCTATTCGTGAATATGAGAAACAGCGTTTGACTTGGTGGACAGGAAGTTTTTGATAGAAGTGATAAGGGTGAGGAATGTGACGGAAGGTATGGTTGGGAAATGTGAAGAGGTTTTGAGGGAAACGGAGAAAAGAGTTAAAAGTGTAGGAGAAAGAAAAGGAAAAATTTTAAAACGGAAAAGAGGGTTAGGCAGGATTGTCCACTGAGCCCAGGTATGTTTATTCTTGCTGGCAGATGTGTACGAGATATTGAAAAAGGGAGAATGGGGAAGGAGTTAAGGTAGAAATAAGGATGCTATACATGCTGGCATACACAGACGACATCGCGATTCTAGCGGAAGATGAAGAATGAATGAAGAGGAAACTGGAAAGTTTAAAGAGGTATTTGGACAGAAAGGATGATTAGAATTGAATACGGAGATGGTAAAAGTAAGAACGTAGGATGAAAGGAAGCAGGAAGAAAGGTGTCTTGGAGGTAGAAAGGAAGGCAATAGAGGTGACGAAATTTAAGTATATAAATTACACAGGAATTACAATGGAAAGCAGGATAGGCATATAAAGAAGAAGAGTAAATAAGGGAGCAGCATTATTAGGACAAGACAGATATGGAAAATAAGGAAAAGGTTTGGAAGAGATACGGATAGAAGGATATGGTTTTGTGATTGGTAGATTTGATCGGTTATTAGTTAGGAGTAAATGTATGGAGCTGGAAGGAGAGAGAGGGAACAGAGAAACTGCAAGACAGGTATTTGAGGTGGGTGTTGGATGGAAAGGAGTACTCCAGAATATATGGTAAGGAAAGAGTTGCAAAGAAGAATTGTGAAGAGGGAGAACGGGCATGAAGACATTAAATTGCGAGAAGTTTGAAGAAGAAAATGAAGGGGAGTTAGCAAGGGTGTGTTGGGAGGAGATGAGAGGGACAGCTTTAAAGGGTCGAAAGCAGAAAGAGAAAAGAGTTTTCAAAGGATAGAGAATAGAAGATGGAAGAATAAAGGAGGTAGAAAGGTTAAAGAAAGCAGGACAGTTAAGGGGAATGGAGTTATATAAAAAGAAAAAGCATTTTCTCTACAGAAAAAAGGAAGAATAGAGAGAAATTTCAGATTCTAAATACAATGGGTGGTATAGAACTATAGGATATTGAAGGAACAGAGCATCTGGGGTATCTGACAAAAAATTGTGGAGAAGGTAAATAAAAAAAGGTAGCGAAACTTTTAGGTTGAGAAATGGGATAAGGAAGGATACTGGGAAGGGGAGAAGAAGAGAAAATGTCAGAGATGTGGAAAAGAGGAGGAAACGTGGGAACATGTGTGAAAGAAGTATGAGGGACGTGGAAGTACGTGGTAAGAGAGGATGAATGAAGTATTGGGGGAGGAGAGGAAGAGAAAGAAATGATTGAGGGATGGTTGATAAGAAATTGCATTTTTAAAAAGTGTCTGTGTGTGTGTGTGTGTGTGTGTATGTGTGTATTTACAGATTTGATGTCCGTGGTTGCTCTAACTTTCGTAAAATGTAAAATGATGCATTTTTTTTAAACGATAGAGCATCATGTAAGAAAGGATGAGATTATATTTGGTGACAATCGGTAAAGGGTTTCTTTTTTTTTTTAATTTTCAATTTTTTGAGAAATGTCTATTTTCGCTGTAACTTCCGCAAATTTTGAGATATCGAGATGAATTTTTTTTAAATGATAGAGTCATGTAAAGGAGATTAGGGTTGAATTTAGTGAAGATCGGTAAAGGGGTTATTTAAAAATTTTTTTTGAATTTTTGAGAAATGTTTATTTTCGCTGTAACTTCCGCAAATTTTGAGATATTGGTTTGTTTCAAATTCCATATATAACTCATTAAGATTTGGTCGATTAAATCTAATTTTGTAAAGTTTTTATTTTGTACGCATTCTCTGATTATTTAAAAATTTGTATCTCATGAAGTAATAAACCAAATCTCTCTTAATGAATTATATATGAAATAGGGGGGTAGAAAAGACTAAATTAAATATTATATAATTAGAAAATTACAGTGTATTGATACTATACAATAATCTTTCATTAGTAAAAGTTCAAAGAACGTTCTTTTCTATTTTCCGACAGATTATTAAAAAAAAAAATGGTGCAAATTAGAAATTTGAACATTGCTTCCTCATCATTCAAAGAGAGGAAATTAGAAATTAGCACATTGCTTAATCAACATTTAAAGACGCACACAAATAAACTTCTTCTATAAGAAAACCAAAATAATAAATAATAATTGCATCAAATAAAATACAAGCTTCCTCATAAGAGGAGCTTTGTGTGCGTCTTTAAATGTTGATTAAGCAATATGCTAATTTCTAATTTCTAATTTATACCATTTTTTTTATTATATTGTATATATAAAATATTGTACTAGATATGATCATTGTTGTATAGTTGTTCCACTATACTAGAAAAGTAATGTGTAACAATTATGTCTTAAGCTACAACTACATCTATCGTAATGTTCATCGTAAACGATCGTAACGCTTGTCGTAATTGTTATCGTAAGCTCATCGTATGAGTTGATTCAGCTTGAACTCTTTACGATTACGACGCTTGTCTGGCGTTACAACATAACTTAACTTGTCAGTTTTCTCGACATGTGAAAGAAAATGTGTTTATAGATAATATAGATATATTATACATATATATACGGTTTACGACGGCTTCATTGCTTATAACCACGATCAAAGCGTTACGATAGATGAGTTGTAGCTTTAATAATGATAAGGTCCGCCAATGGCGATTATGAACTCATTTATATACATATATTATAAGAGCTTCACGTTTCGTCAGAGTACACTTTTAAAAAATATTAATTTTACAACACGTATCGAGATGGTTTTTCGTAATTAATACCTTCATTTTTTTTGCAAACTATTTATAATATTTACGTCATTCACAACGATATTTATAATATAAATGAAAAATGTAGAAAGAATTAATGTAATAACTTAAAAAAAATTGATATTAACTGTATTTTTTCTAAGTTTTCCTAATTTAATGTGCTAAAAGGGATCATGGAATTTATTTTTTAAGTAATAATATATATAATTAATGCTATAATTTATAATTATTTCAATAATAATTATAATTATAATAAAATTATAAAGAAATTTATTTGATGTGTACAATTCTTACATTTTTTTTACAATCAAGGTTTTTATAAAATAAAGAGAAGTAGAAGAAAAGAAATAAAACTTAAAAAAATTAATTTTGATCGAGAAGTTGATGTGTCTTGAGTCGATATGTATCGCGCTGTCGATATATATTATTACTATCACTTTTCCACGCGAGAGTGGTTGGTTCATTAAGATGTCGGCGAGTTCGATAAATAAAGAAATAAAGAAAAACAAAGAAATAAAGAAAAATAAGTAAATAAATAAATAAACAGATAAATATAAATATAAATAAAAACAAAATATTAGGGATGATAAAATAATAATTAAAAATAAAAAAAGGATGGTGGTGGAAAAGATTAAAAGAATAGGAGAAAAAGGAAGAACGGGAGAAGGAAAAGCAAAAGAAGGTATAGTGGGATAAAGAATATGAAAAGTATGTAATAGATTATCTTTCGATAAATAAAGGAAAAAATAAGAAAAATTAGTAACAAAAAACGAGTATGTGATAGATTATCTTTAATTAAATAAAGTAAAAAATAAAGAAAATTAGAGGTGATGGTGGAAATATTGAAAAAATGGAAGGAGAGATAATTGGTGAAGAAAAAGAAAGTATGGGAAAAGTAAAAGCAGAGGGGATAACGAATGTGAAGTGCAAGAAAAAAAAAAGAAAAATGAGAGCCGAAGAAGCGAAGTGTGATAAGTCTTATGCGAGAAGTAAAAAGAAAGAAGAAAACAAAATATGGGAGAGACAGATATGTGAAGTGAGCGGAGAGAAAAAAAGAAACGCGAGGTGGCGAATGGACTTTGGTACAGTGGATGAGAAAGGGAATACATTTTAACGGAGAGAAATGGTGATGTGGGACGAGTGTTTTAAGGTGAAATGGAACGGAAAAAGTTTAAAGCGCGCGCGTAGCGCGCGTGTGTGCTAGTCCTAAATAAAAAAATCCATGGATACCGAGAAGTGAGCTTTGCGAGTCGAATATTTCGCACGTATTGTTGCCGCTTTTCCGCGTGTCTGATTGGCCAGGTCGATGCCGGCGATCCGAGATCGCGGCGATCAGTCTCGCGGCGATGATGACAGTTTGTAACTTCGTATCGTGTGCGGGTTATTAAGGTTAAAATGTACTATGTGTAATGCGATTTAGAAGAAAATGTGATATCGGTGTCGTTAGAGCGAACGATTATTGTGTGAAATATAATATATAATATAATATAATATAAATATTTCGATATAATATAATGCGATGATTGATGGCGATCGAGATCGCTGCGAGTTGAATTGTGCGATAAAAGAAAATGTGAGATCGGTGTCATGTTCGTTAGCGCAAACTATCCTTCAGTGAAATAAAATATTTTACGACGTTCGGGATATACCTATTTCGATATGGTGCGATAGTGCGAACTATCACGGTGACAGGTTTACGTCGCGTCGAGTAAGGTTAATATTCGTACTTTGTAAATCATCTGTTTCACACATGTGTGTCTGTAATACAAGATTTGGAAATGTTTGCTCCACGATTGCCATCGCTTCTGATTATACGAGATATATTGAAACTGTATCGCTTGAGTGCTATAAAACGTTTGTCTCAAAATTTTCTCATGGACCAAAATTTAACCGATTGTTTATACAATAGAATAGATAGTTCATAAAGTGATATTTAATGTTATAAATTGTCTGTATAATTTGTATATTTCTTATTTCTAGATTTCTTCTTTCTTCCTTTTTTGAAAGTACACATAATATGGAAGAGGCTGATATACTTAGTGATAGAATTATGACAGTGCATACAGATTGTCTTAGAAGTTATGGTACACTGCAATGTTTTTGAAGAAACTGTACAGTATGTTATTATTGCACTTACCGATATTTAAACAAGATGTTTAATTTAGATCCTTGATTTATCAATTATAACTTTCCTGCTTTAAGTCATGGATATAGGGAGGTTACATTCTTGATAAAAAATTGGTGAATTTCTGAAAAAGTCATAAGTAAATTTGATTCAAGAACGCAGCAGCTTAGTGCTTCAACAAATAGTGGAAATATTGTTTTAAATGTACCATATATTGATTCTTTATGACACAATGATCTAAGTTGAATATTTTATATAGTATTCTTTGGCATAAGTGAAATTAATCATTTTGTTTGCAGATAATCAACTTGTACATAATGAGACTGTGCCAAGGTTGACCCATATTAAAAGGGAAGCGGAAAAGCTCAAGTCCACAGACATAGTTTATATGAAACGTCTGGAAGAGCAGAACTTACAAAGAGCGATAAGAGTACAGGGATATCGTAAAACTAATAATCCTATCGCTATAGGCCTTGCAGTCATTGGAATTTACGCCTATATGATATACTCGGTTAAACAGGAAAAATTCTTAGATGACTTTGAAATGCCGGAAAAGACGATTGAGAAGGTTTGAAAAGTTACCTTGTTTAGAAATGTGAATAAAGGAGTTTACAGTTTATTGTGTTAAAAAGTTTATATTTTCTTTGTTTATACAATAGAATAGATAGTTCATAAAGTGATATTTTTTTCTTCCTTCGTTTTCAAAATCGTACTTTGTAAATCATCTGTTTCACACAAGTATGTCTGTAATACAAGATTTGAAGATGTTGCTTTACGATTGCCATCGCTTCTAACCATACGAGATATATTGAAACTGTATCGCTTGAGTGCTATAAAATGTTTGTCTCAAAATTTGGCAAAAATAACGTACAAGAAAACTTTGCTTTTGGATTTATTTAATTATGTTTAATATCTCACTTCGTTCTTCATAGTATTATATATGTAAGTATAATTTATAATAAACAAAATAAACTATTGACAATAAATCAAAATTGTTAATGCACATTACAAATTAGTTTACATTGAAAGTCTATAGTTACTATCAAGAGACACGGTAGTGTCTCGCGCCAAGTACGCGCGGAACGAGACAGCCGTGGCTCTATATACGCGACGCGACGAGTTGCGATTATGTATACCTTAGATTTTCAGTACGACTATAAATATTGAAATGTTACCTATATGAAAAAATTAAACTCTTTCATTTTTACAAAGTTACATTAAGTAATTTGAGATATGAAGAAAGAAAGAAGGAAACAGAAAACATCAGAACACCGAAACATAAAGAATGAAATATAAATACAATATAATTGGCCATGAGAGTCAAACGCGGTACTTAGTGCGCGTTATATTTTTAATCAAACTGATTAAATTATATTCCGTAAGTTTCCAACATATTAACTGCGCGCCGATTATTTGTCGGACTTTAAACACAGCTATCATTGGAACATTAAAAATTCCCTGTCCCTTCCCTAATTAAATCAATATCGATTTAATATTAAAATCACTGTAAAAATTTATTGCGAAAAATATTACCCCAGCCAGGGTTCGAACCTGGAATCTCCCGCATTCCGTTCGGGTGTCTTAACCAATTCGACTACCGGGGCATGTGGTAATATTTATCGCAATAACCAGATAATAATAATTTGAACGTCTTTCTCAGGCGACGTGAAATAAACAATAAATCCTTGAGGACTCTCGAAAATTCAAATACAATATAATTGGCCATGAGAGTCAAACGCGGTACTTAGTGCGTATTTTTAATCAAACTGATTAAATTATATTCCGTAAGTTTCCAACATATTAACTGCGCGCCGATTATTTGTCGGACTTTAAACACAGCTATCATTGGAACATTAAAAATTCCCTGTCCCTTCCCTAATTAAATCAATATCGATTTAATATTAAAATCACTGTAAAAACTTATTGCGAAAAATATTACCCCAGCCAGGGTTCGAACCTGGAATCTCCCGCATTCAAACCCTGGCTGGGGTAATATTTTTCGCAATAAGTTTTTACAGTGATTTTAATATTAAATCGATATTGATTTAATTAGAGAAGGGACAGGGAATTTTTAATGTTCCAATGATAGCTGTGTTTAAAGTCCGACAAATAATCGGCGCGCAGTTAATATGTTGGAAACTTACGGAATATAATTTAATCAGTTTGATTAAAAATACGCACTAAGTACCGCGTTTGACTCTAATGGCCAATTATATTGTATTTGAATTTTCGAGAGTCCTCAAGGATTTATTGCATAAAAAATGAGTTTTAAACTGAACGCTCGGGTATTGAGAGATCTCGACACGGAAAATTTGGACGAGAATGTAAGTTTAATCATAAGCGTTACATAAATTCTTAGTAGATGAAACCGTTACTGACAAGGTAAATTTTTCATTCTACAAATATACACCTATATACACTTTAGCGAGACGCTAAAGCCAGAAACTGACATTGACGGATATATGATAGTCAAGCCTCAACCATTAAATTATGTCGAGCTAAATACAGCAATACCTATGTCTATATTGCCCGCAACTATAGCCCCGGATAATTTTAATCCACAGATGACTTACATTTCCAATGAATAAAACGTTCTCATATTTTTTTTATATATAGCCTATATATTAAAAATATGTATATCTTTTTAGGATCTAGCTAATAACGCAACAGTGGAATTAAACAAGTTAAGACCTACGGATTTCCCGCCTTGGAATAGCTTATCATTGGTCTTCGATTCTCTCAATGTACAACGTGTCGATTGCCGGTAGTCGAATGACTATACTACCGACGATAAAGTTATCGCACGCAGTGAGCCCACAATTAGCAAAACAAATTAGCAACCCAAATGACGTTCAACACTTCCAGTGGCAGAGTCTCGCTACCGCCGCGCTCGATCCTCTAGATTTTTCAGGTTTGGATCTATCAGTTGAAAGTTACAAAAAGTTAGGTATTATATTTTTAACTTTTTTACGCTTTTTTTTATTTTTAGATATGGAGATTCCGTCGAGATCGGAGGGACGCGTATTTAATACGGATGCGCTTTTTGCACCGTCGAGTCCGATGGAGATATTTCTGGCCGCTCTGCTGTGTTTTATCATACGGCGGCTAAAATTTTAGAATATATGTGTGTGGAAGGATATGCTATTTTCACCAGGTATATATATATAATTTTTACAGGTATATATATATAATTTTTTTCCAAAATATACATATATATCTGTTTATAGTATTTAATATTCAAATTATTTTTTTACAGATGTAATGTTATTCGATCAACTTTAATCGATTCCATTGTAAATAAATATAAAGAAGCAACTAATGAATAGTGAAATTGGATTGAAGGAAACGAGGAATCAGAAAAAGATGACGTGCTTAACGTTGTCCAATTATTTAAAAAAGTTTTCGTTTTATGTCTGTCACAATATGAATCCATGGGGCATATGGGATTTGTTGTACAAGAATATTGAGGATACAAAGGATCTTTCGAAGTACTTACACACTTAATTATAAAGATTGATTACATACATATGTATAAATGAATAGATAGTTACATGTTTTTTTTCTTTTGATTATTGTACTTTTTGTTTTATACAGGACCAATTTATTAATGAATTATATCATAAGTTTGTGGATAAAATTTGGGAATGTATGTCTCTTGTTAGAAGAGGCTGGTCCGGACGAGGAAGCGTTAGACAACCAGAAAGAAACGTTCCTCATTGAATTGATGGTGTGTTGCATAAAACAAGCTGCTACGGGCAAAGCACCGGTTGGCCATGTATATCTACTTGAAAAATTCTGTCAGCTAAAGAACTTAAGTTTACAATGATAAGCAAAAATTGTCAGAACATTTCATTCAAACGTTATAACTGTTACTCGATAAGTATAAGATAATACCACTGACTCAGCTACTAGAAGATTGCGCGTCATCGTCAATAATTATAAAGAAGATGTTGCACTCGTGTCCCGTGAATATTTCTATTTGTCCGTCATTTTTCTATCACTCTGTTATTTCTTTCTATCTGTGCACGGTACGGTCACGGCACGGTTGTGTCTGACCCTTATTGAGCGTTTAGTAAGCTTTTTTATTTGATTAGAATATTCCCTTATAGATCTAAAAATTTACGTTTATCAGATCCAAGAGCTCATTGAGCGCTCAGTTAGCGGTTGTAGTACTGAATTACACTATGTATACTTTAGATTTTTAGTACAATGTATTAATAAATAATTGTATTATATTAATAAATATAATTAATTATTGCCTTATGTTACACCTATATTATATAATATTACACTTATTATTATAATTACTTACTTAAATTTAATTACTTAATTTTTAAAAATAATAAATTTTTCTTTCTTTTCTGAAAAAGACGTGAAATCTTGAACTCAAATGTATCAGGCCGGTATTCATAGTCGGATCTTATTTTAAAACCGTCTTAAGTAATGTCCTAAGACGCTAATACGGCTCTGTGATTGGTTCATGACATCTTAAGATTGTACTTAAGACGGTTTTAAATATAAGATCCGACTATGAATACCGGCCTCAAAGTCATATCGTAATATTGGATGCATTTAGTACTGCAACCTCTCACTGAGCGCTTAGTGAGCTCTTGCATCTGAAAATTGTAAATTTTTATATCTAAAGGATTATTCCAATCAGATGCAAGAACTTACTGAGCGTTCAGTAAGCGGTTGTCGTAATGAATACACCCATTGATGTCTCCTTTCATCAGCGATGCTAATTGGTTATTTTACTTGCGTGCGGTTATTTTGCTTGTACGCGGTTTACTTCATGCGTGTCATAGTCAAATTATCAATAAAAAAGGATTCGATTTTTGTTTTTAAAGAAGATAGAGAAGAAAGTAAAGAAAAGTGGAAAGTTTTGTTGTTAAAAAAAAGTGAGGAGATATCAAAAAGACAAGAGTAAAAAGATAGAGAAAAATATAGATATAGAAGAGGGAAAGAAAGAGATAAGAAGAAGGAACGTTAAAGAGCAAGGTTATATTATAAAAATATTTAAATTTATATATATATTAGTTAACTTTTTTATACACGTTTAAAAATTTATATATTTTGTGTCTCATATCTTTTTAGGTATCAAAGTTAAAGAAAATAAGAAAGAAGAAAAAATATTTTGTTTGCAATAAAAAGTGAGAAGACAACAGAAAGATAAAGATAGAAAGAGAGAAAGATAGAAAGGTAGAAAGGTAGAAAGAAAGAGAAGAGAAGAAACAATAAAGAGAAAGGTATATATATATATATATTATATAAAATACAAATATTTGATAAATCTACAGTATAACGATATATAACCTTTCCGTTTTTTTTAATTTTTTTATATTTTGTGCAGCCCAATATTAATTTCTATATGGATATTGAGTTCTTTACAGTAATTTTAATATTAAATCGATATCGATTTAATTAGGAAAGGAAGAGGGAATTTCTAATATTCCAATAACAGTGTTTTAAGTCCGAAAGTAATCGGCACGCAGTTTAATATGTTGGAAAATACGCGTATTTAATATATATATAGATAATAATATTGAGCTGCCTTGTATCCAAGCTCGGATCGTATATGACGATTTCTTTAGAATATTGATTTATATCTTATCGGTCCTAACATACATATATTAATGTTTTCCTCATTACCTCAAATTTCATTTTTTATAAAAAAATTTAATGAAAAAATAATCTTTTTAATTATTTTTAGATTCTTCTTTTGATTTCTTTTTTTATAATATATATAAACAGATATTATAGAAGAGAAAAAAACATGTATAGACATATTTGATATGTAATTATATACATATATTTATCTATATATTTTTTATGTTTTTATATAAAAAATTCTTTATTGGATTATCATAAAGAATATGATAATACCGAACAAAATAAATTCTTTTTGCATATTAATGATTTTTAAGGTCTATCCAGACAAACTTGCATAGACGCATAAACATATGCATAAGGAAATGGATTGGTCTGGCACTTGTATATCGATCATGCACTCGTATATGGACCAATCAACTTTCTTATGCTTATGTTTATGCGTTATGCACATTTGTTTGGATGTATCCTTATATATTCCTGTAAGTGAAATAATGTTTGAATTACACAATAGAATACTATAAAATGTTTCATATAATTACATGAAAGATATTTATGTAATAAAATATGTCCAAGATATAATAAAAATATTCAAAACTGTGTAGCTTTCCACTTATAAAGGCGCAAAATTAATAAATTTAAAACAAAAAACATATATTTTTTAAAAAAAATGGAAATAAGAAATACGTAAAAAGAAATAATTATATAAATTTTGTTGTATAATGTAATTTTCTTTTATTTAATTAAAAGAACATTCTTTATATAGGGTTATTATTTTTAAAATCTAATAATTTTAACTGACAGTTCTAATTAATTAACAGAATTATTAACATAAAGAATAAAATATCGTTATTTAAGAATGTTCGGGCGGTACAGGTATATTTTCCTTGTCAAAAGTTAAATTGCTTATGTACAATCAATTTCTAAAGTTAAATCACTTTTTGAATTTGACATCATTACGTAGCATTTTCGATAATATGCGTGTATCTCACAGTCTTTTCATCTGTAATTGAGCGTATTTAAGTACGTATTGAGCGTATTGACTTCCTGTTCAACATCTGCTAGAGATGTATTTTGGTAATTATGTATTTTAGGGGAGGCACCTCCGATGACCTTGACCTTGACATATGTTGTCAAGGTCACCCTCCTGAGTGACCGTCAAAAAGTTTTAGCCGTCGCTCGTTTTTTATTAAAAAGTTACAAATTATAAATAACAAAAAATTTGAAAAATGTAACAGTTATTTTGAGTAGTAAAAGACATAAACAACCTTGATTTTGACATATATTGTCAAGATTACCCTCCTGAATAACCTTCAGAAAGTTTTAGCTGGCGGTCATTGTTTATTAAAAAGTTATAAACCAAAAAAATTTGGTGGAGAAAATTATTTAAAGCATTGAATTATTGGTATATTGAAAAGAAAGTTACCAACTATTCTCTGCTTTAAAAAACTTTCCTTTCAATATACCAACAATTCACTGCTTTAAATAATTTTCCCTACCAAAAAAAAATTTTTTTTTGGTACATATTTGTAAGTTAAAGCACATATTCTCTATTCTCTGTTTTAAATAACTTTCCTTTCAATATACCAACGATTCACTGTTTTAAATAATTTTCCTTTGTTCATACATGTACTCTTTCCACATAAATATAGTCATTTATGTCGATTAGTACTCAAAAAAACTGCTACATTTTCAAATCTTTTTTGTTTATAACTTTTTAGTAAAAAACGAGGGACGGCTAAAACTTTCTGAAGGTCACTCAGGAGGGTGACCTTGACAACATATGTCAAGATCAAGGTCATTGGAGGTGCATCCCCTAAAGTACATAATTACCTGTATTTTTGTTAAAAGTGTGTTAGATTCAAGTAATTTCTATTTTACTTAAATTTTTTATAGTTTTTGTATTATAAAATAGTCATTTACTTTTAATTTAAATACGAATTGCATCTATAAAAACAAATTTTTCTTATAACTTATAATATTTCTTATAATTTAGCCTTTTAATGCAATATATCCAAACTTGTGGCTGGCAGTGCACATATACGTACGTATATATGCACGTGTGTTCTTAACGTTTGACATTTGATAACTGTACATACGTAATACGTTTATTATATTGGCAATTTTTTCTAATACTATTGTATTCTTAGGTCTTTTCTATCCCTATTTCATATATAATTCTTTAAGATTTGGTTGATTAATTCTTGAGATACAGACGTTTAAAATTTTGAAGAATCCGTATATTAGAAGCAATGCGAAAGTTTCTAATTTACACACATTTTTTATTATATTGGCAATTTTTTCTATTACTATTATATTCTTAGGTCTTTTCTACCCCTATTTCATAAATAATTGGTTAAGATTTGGTTGATCAGTTCTGGAGTTATAGAAATTTTGGTAAATTTTGCACAGACATACAGACATACACACATACCGACATTTTTGAAAATGGCGATTTTTCGACATTTTAGAACATTCTAAACACATTGGCAGCGACAACCAAAAAAAAATTTTTTTTACGAAAACAAAGCTTCCCCTATGAGGAAGCAAAAAAACAAAATTTTTTTTTCAAAATTATCACAGCTTTTTGGTACTATATTTTACTATACGCCATTTTACTATACGCCATATTTTTGTTTAGAATCTTGGAATGGAATCCTACGACAAGTAATTTTCCGGAATCGATTAAATAAATAGGTGCAGGTACTAAAATATAATAAAATAAAGTAAATTGAAATAATTTAAAAGAATAAACTATATAATTGTATTAAATCAAATGTTTTTAATGGAGTACACATACATATACACGTATACATACACTCAAAATAATGGAGTAGGGGAGACCGGGGCAAAATCGTCTAGAGGGTGAAATCGTCAAATCAAATATCTCGGAACCTGTATATTGTGCGAACTCGCTATTAACATTGTAAACGCGTCTTATGGTACCCATGTGACCAACGGAGTTTCGGCAGGTTACCTGCCGTGTTATGATTTTTACGAGGGCAAACGTGTTTTCGGAAGGTGAAAGTGAAATTTTTTGCGCGTGGAAATTTTGTAATATCTGCAATAATATTTGCTCTCCAAATCTCCAGGTACGTGATTATAAAGAGTAATGCATGCTGAACATGAATCCAGCGTAGTTTTTTCATTATCGTTCATGTCTAATATTTCGTGGGCAATCAAACCTGAAACTTGTGTTTGGGGCTAATTCGTCAGTAAGCACCCGGGGTGGACTTTTATAATATTGGCAAATTTTATAATTTTATTATATTTTTCAGTCTTTTCTACCCCTATTTCATATATTTTTCTTTAATATTTGGTTGATTAGTTCTTGAGTTATAGAATCCGTACACACATACAAAATAATGAAATTTTTTAACATTTTAATTAATAAATGTTTACATTTTTCTATTACCAAATAATTAATAAAATGTATTCTATCAGTTTTCATAATCGGAATTATGTATTTGTGGAGTGACGATTCCACCCCGCCATTTTTGAGATCTCAATTTTTCCACCGTTGTCGTTTTTTGCTCTATACCGGTTAAACAAAGCGACGTAGACAAAAATTTTCTATATAAATTTTGTAGCTAAAGGTTCACTCTTTACAATCGTATACCACATTTAACTAAAATTATTTATTTTGTTGTTAAAAATCGGCACCGAAAAAAAACTGCCGGTCTCGCCCCGGTCTCCCCTACACTATACATTCGTTCACATAATCACTTTCATACTATTATTTACAGTTATATTCATATGGATAAACACTAATCTTCATTACTATCTTCATTGATAAAAGGCGTGATGCCGTTTGTTTTAAATATATTTAAATATTAAATATATAATATATCTATTAAATAAAATAAATAAAATAAAATAATAAAAAATTAAAAATAAAAATAAAAATAAAAAATAAAATAATCGGCATCACGTCTATTATCAATAAACATAGTGATGAAGATTACTTTATCCATATTAATATAACTGTAAATAATAGTATGAGAGTGATTATGTGAACAAATGTGTATGTATACTTAATTATTTTGAGTGTATGTGTACGTGTATGTGTACTTCATTAATAAACATTTGATTTATTAAGATTACAATTTATTCTTTTATAATTATTTCATTTTACTTTATTTTATTATTTCTTTAGTACCTGCACCTATTTATTTAATCGATTCCGGAAAATTTGTACTTGTTGTAGGATTTTATTCCAAGATTCTAAACAAAAATATGGTGATGGTACCAAAAAACTGATAATTTTGAAAAAAAAATATTTTGTTTTTTAAAGTACCTTTACCCAGTTTATTGGTTCGCTAAAATTACTTGTAGAATACCGTCTCAAAATTCTAATTACATTATAAAACATTACATAATAAAATAAATATGGCAATGGTATAAGAAGCATCATAAATTAAAAAATTTTAAAAAATATTTTATTTTTTTAAACTTCCGCCTACCTGTTTTATTGGTTCGAAAAAATTACTTGTTGTAGAATACTGTCTCAAAATTCTACATAAAATATATGGCAACCGCACCAAAAGCATATCATTTTTTTAAAAAAAAAGAATACTTTATTTTTTAAAAGTACCGCCTACCCATTTTATTGCTTCCAAAAAATTATGTTCTATAGGAAACTGCTCCAAGATTCCAGAAAAATTTGTTCGTTATTGTACAAAAAAGATATTGGGACTGAAAAAAATCAAGAGCATTTATTCATTTTTTTATCAATGTTTCTGTCATCATAAACCTTTCCCGAATTTTCCACAAATGTGTCTCAATGATATCTACAACATGTTAAAATTTCATCAAAATCGGTTAAGCCGATCAAAAAATATGAACTATTTTCGAAATTTTTATTTTTATTTTTTACAGCAAAACGGTTCAATGTTAAAGGCTAATATTTGACTAAATTGTAAGAGACACTAATGGACTTCGCGTAATTAATGTATCGGAAGGATATATAGTTACGGTTGTTAAGCCTAAACGGTGTTAACCATTGTATTCTTTTCCCCAATTCCTAATGCTCGTCTTTCCTAATACGTATTTCCCGCGAAGTCTAATATAACATTAATACTCGTGTTACGTTGACGGAGCCATCCTGCATATCTCTCAAGAGAATCAAAAATAAAGTTAAATTCAAATTCAAACTAATAATTTCAAATAATAACTTTACAATGCATTTGTAATCCTTTAGGTAGACTTTTCTTTAACGAAAAGAAATGTATCGTTGTTTTACATGACAGGTGAATTGTGCTGTTGCAGGTTGCAATGGGTACGTTGAAATTCAAGCAGAGCTTGACCGAGCATCAGAGCGGTGTATGGAATATCTGTTGGCATCCCAACGGTACGGATCTAGCGTCTTACGGCAAAGACAAGACGATCATAATATGGGGATTGGAGGAATTTCATAAACCTGATTTGGTTATAAAACTAAAAATTCTAGACGTAAACAAGTGGATTAGAGAAATTGCTTGGTCTCCCTGTGGTAATTACTGTTGGAATTCGGCAGGGGTGGGTGCGCGAAAAGAACTTTTGGGCTTAAGTTTTCTTCTGACTTTAAAACACAGTATATTTAAAGATAAAATAAACCAAAAATTGCGAGTTTTACAATTCGCTCGACGGAGATCGCTTTCGCTCGGGGAACTCACGCGTGCTACGTCCTCGCTTCGTTCGTGGTCGAGACAAGACAAAAGGCCTCGTGGCCCCGGTAGGCCCGCGTTACAGGCTGCGCAGTCGCGCTACCGCCCCTTGTTTTCGCGAACATTCCCACCAGCGCTTCGCGCCCCGATTTAAACCCGGATTATTTCGGTATTTCCCAACACTCCCTTTTAATCCGGATTCAAATTTTACAAAAAAAACTAAGTGTGATATTAATTTCGCCTTTTTTAACCTAAACTTATTCTAGTCTTTACTTAATTTGACCTTCGCTGTTTCTTATTATTTTTAAACTCAAGTAGTTTTCTTTCTAATCCTAAATATTTATCTCTTTTATCTCTTTACTTACAGTAAATCTATTACGCTACTAAAGTATTTTTGTGCTTCTGAAACTTTATAAGGCTTAACGGTTTTGTTAGAATGTCTGCTGGCTGATTTTCTGAGCAACAGTACTTTACAACGATGTTATTCTCTGCTATCTTTTCCTGAATGAATCGGAATCGCACATCAATGTGTTTAGACCGTCTGTTTAATATTCCTGTTTTTATTAAATGTATCGCGCTTTGATTGTCTAAGTGAATTTCCGCAGTTATCGTTTTATCTCTTAACTCTTCTAGTACCGCTTTAAGATATAGAACCTCTTTACAACATTCAGCCGCCGAGATAAACTCTGCTTCGGTACTGGAGAGCGCAACAACGGGCTGTTTCCTCGAACACCAGCTCACTGGTCCTCCACAATATTTGATTATATAGCCCGTGGTGCTCTTTCTCGTCTCAGGGTCACCGGCGTAGTCGGAGTCGCAATAAGCCACCAGTTTTTCCGCGTCCTTCTCTCCGCCGTACACCAGCCCGAGCTCCTTGGTTCCCTGCAAATATCTGAATATTCTTTTAACATTTAAGAGGTCTTTACCTTTCGGAGATTGTGTATATCTGCTGCTATAGTTTACAGCATAGCAAAGATCTGGTCTTGTTTTTGTTGTCAGATACAGAAGGCTTCCTATCGCTTGTCGATACGGAAATGTTTCCCTAATATTTTCTACTTTTGAATCTCCCTCTGGTAGCATCGGCGTGTTCGCTGGCTTTGCGTCTTTCAGTCCATACGTCTCAAGAACTTGCTTGGAGTAATTTTTTTGACTTAGCTTCAGTCTTCCTTGCGCTTTTTCTAGTTCCATTCCCAAATAGGTTTTAGGATCCTCTTCTACTGTTAATTCAAATTCTTCTTTGAGTTTCTCCACCAACTTTATTATTTGTTTCTTGCTCTTCCCGAGAATAATGCCGTCGTCTATATAGATCCCGAGGAACATCTGTCCGTCTTGGCGTTTAAAAAGGCAGTTTTCCGTTGTCAGCTGTTCTAGTCCTTGTTTTCTCAGCGATTTCGTGAATTTTTCGTTCCATCTTCTCGGTGCCTGTTTTAGCCCATACAGTGCCTTTTTTAGTTTGCAGATTTTGCCTTCGGCTTCTTCAAAGCCTTCCGGCAGTCGCATGTATACTTCTTCTTGTATTTCTCCGTAGAGAAAAGCAGTACGTATGTCGAATTTTACAATGTAATAATCTTCAACTGCTGCTAGGGCAAGAATCATGCGTAGCGGCGCGCTGTTTATCACTGGGCTGTAAATTTCCTCGTAGTCTACTTCATTTCTTTGTTCACAGCCTCTCACGACCAGTCTCGCTTTGTATTTTCCTTGCTCTTTGATTCTGAAGACCCATTTGCTAGTTAGAATCTTCTTGTGTTTCACGTCTTCTTCGTCGACTAGTTCCCAAGTTTTGTTTTTTTCCAGCGAATACTTTTCCTCTTGTATTGCTTTCTTCCAATATTTACTGTCTTGTCCTTTCATCGCTTCCTCGTAGGTCAAAAACACATAGTGTGTATTTGCGTATCTTTGCGGAGGTTTCGATTCTCTTTCGGATTTTCGTAATGGCTCTCGCATTCCTCTCGTTTCACGGTCTTCCTTTGTGTCCTTGCCGGTATCTTCTTTTTCGTCTGTCAGATCCACGTATTCTTCCTCGGTGTCGTTTTGATTTTCTTCTGATTCTTCGTCTTCTTCCTCTTTCTCTTCTTCAGGTTCATCATCTTCATCTTTCTCGTTGCTTGTTATCAGTAAGTTCTTTGTTTTCCTCTTTTCTTCTGGGGGGGTTTCGTCAAAGATTACGTCTCGTGAGATTGTTATCTTTCTTCTAGTTGGATCCCACAATCTGTATGCGTTCTGAGTATAGCCTGCAAATATGTAGCAATTGCTTCGTTTGTCCAACTTTTTAAGTTGGCCCATTTCCTTTGCATAAGCTTTGCATCCGAATATTCTGAGGCATTTCAGATCGGGTTTTTCTCCGTTCCACAACTCGAATGCTGTCTCATTGTTAGTTTTGTTTGGACTCCTGTTATGCAGAAAAGCTGCCACCCGAACAGCCTCTCCCCATAGTTCTTTGTTGCCTTCTTGATTGAAAATTAGTGCTCTGACCTTCTCCACGAGTGTTCTGTTTAGGCGCTCTGCCTTCCCGTTCAGCTGCGGCGAGTAGGGAGCTGTGTAATTTATATTGATTCCTTTTCTTCTGCACCAGTCTTTGAATTCTCTGCTCGCGTACTCTCCTCCGTTGTCGCATCGCAGGTTTATAATCCGCTTATTCCATTTTGTTTCAGCGAGTGCTGCATATTCCTTAAATTTTTCCAAAGCTTCTGATTTAGTTTTCATCAAGTAGACTGCAGTATAATTAGTATAATCGTCTAGGAAAGTTATAAAATACCTTTTGTTGTCCCACGTGCTGGGATTTATCGGGCCGCAAACGTCGGAATGTATCAGTTCCAGCGGGCGCTTCGCTCTTTTTCTATGTTCTCCAAAGGGTGTCCTTGAATGCTTTGCTTGTATACAGACTTCACATTTACGTCCCATGTCTTCAAAGTCTTGTTTGTTTATGGACATTCCCTCCGATAGTTTCAATAACTTCTTCATGTTTTCCGCGCTTAGATGGCCTAGCCTTTTGTGCCATACTTCCGCTTCACTCCTTTTTTCTGCTATGTGGGCTTCTTGCTGTGGCTTCTCTTGAAGTTTTACTGTGTACAGTCCTAAGCTATCTTTCTTTCCTCGAAAGATTACTTTATCCTGTTTAGTTATTAATACTTTGTCTTCTTCGAACAGAACTGTTCCTCCCTTTTGCGTAATCGCGCTTACCGAAAGCAGGTTCTTTTTTAGATCCGGGACGTAAAGTACATCGTTTAGAACGCAGTTTTGAAATTCTACCTTTCCTTTTCCTTTGGCTTGCATGGAGCCTTGTTTTTTTGCCACTCCCACGTTTGTGTGCACTTCTTTAATTTCCCTCAGCTTCTTCTTGTCGTTCGTCATATGTGAAGTTGTCCCTGAGTCGATAATCCATTCTCTAGAGTCGGATCCGTCAATCAGAAATGAGACTTGATTACTCTCTTCTTTGTTCTCGTTTTCCGCTCTCTTTCTAAAAAAGCAATCTTTTTCTGAATGGTTCTGCTTTTTACAGATTTTACATCCAATTTTAACCTTCGTCTTGCAATCTCTTGCCATATGTCCTGTCTTTTGGCATACAAAACATTTTATGTTTTTACTTACAGTTTCATTTCCTGATCTGCACGAGCGAGCCACGTGTCCCTTTTTACCGCATTTAAAGCATTTCTTTTCTTCTACTTTAAACGCTAATTGATCTTCGTCTCCTGCTGCTTTGTGTCTTGTCTCTTCTACCAAAAGTCTTGCCGTGAGGTTTGTCAGTGTCCTTTCTTCTGCTGATACGGACTCCCATGCGCTTGCAAAAAATTTGTAGCTATCAGGCAAAGTTGTTAGTATCTTTGAGATTATCATGTTATCGCTTATTTCTTCGCCCAATGCCTTCAGTCTATACGCTAAATTTTTCAATTCCGCTATGTATGTAGTCACATCAACAGATTTTGGTCTTTTACTTTCAAAGAATTTTTGCATCAATGCGCACTTTTGTTGCTCCGAGTCTCTTTCATAGATTGTTTTTAATTTTTGCCACATTTCATGGCTTGACTCACAGCTTAAAATATGTACTAACGGTTGCTTATCTATTGTTGTGACTAGGATTTTCTGAGCTTTTGCATCGTTTTTTTTCCACTGCTCTGTTATTTTCGTATCTGCGGCGGGACGCGTTATTACTGTATCGTATAGGTTGTTAGCTTTTAATATTATTCCCACCTGAAATTTCCAAATCGGGTATCCTTCGGCATCCTTAAGTTTATCCACGCAATCTAGGCTTTCTCCGCTCGTGTGTGTGGCCATCTTCTTCCTTCTTCTTTCTTCTTAATTGTTTTCTTCTCTTCTTTCTATTTTTCGCTCTCTTGCTCGGAAGGATTTTTACTTCTTTTTAGATCGCGCAACGCCACGTGTCTGGGCCCATAACCTGTTGGAATTCGGCAGGGGTGGGTGCGCGAAAAGAACTTTTGGGCTTAAGTTTTCTTCTGACTTTAAAACACAGTATATTTAAAGATAAAATAAACCAAAAATTGCGAGTTTTACAATTCGCTCGACGGAGATCGCTTTCGCTCGGGGAACTCACGCGTGCTACGTCCTCGCTTCGTTCGTGGTCGAGACAAGACAAAAGGCCTCGTGGCCCCGGTAGGCCCGCGTTACAGGCTGCGCAGTCGCGCTACCGCCCCTTGTTTTCGCGAACGTTCCCACCAGCGCTTCGCGCCCCGATTTAAACCCGGATTATTTCGGTATTTCCCAACAATTACATCATAGGGGGCATGGCTGGCGCTATCATGGTGTGGGACAAAAAATCAGGACAGCTTGTATGCAAGGTGACATCAGAGGGGCACAAGGCGAAAAGCGTCAGTTTGATCTCCGGCCACATCTTACACGCCATATCTAGTGAAAACGGTTCTATGTGGGTATGGGAAGTGAAAGACGACGAATACAAGTGTACTGCCGTTACCACTGCTCACACTGACCGTGTAAAGAAGGTACGTTGCGGGTTTATCCATTGGAAAATTGTTTTTGAAGTATATATTAAGAGAAATGTGAAACTTGTTCTTATAATTTATATTAATTATATATAAGGATTTATGCCTTGATACATAAAAAGAACTTGCTTTCAGGTGAGATGGCATCCACATGAAGAGATCCTGGCCTCTGCCAGTTGCGATATGACAGTGAATATATTTAAGGAAGTTGCAGCAAAGAGCAACTGGTCGCCCATCGCAACCTTGCCTCACATGTACGGTGTACAGAACCTCTCGTGGGATAAGATCGGCAATCGAATAGCGACCCTCAGCAGCAATCAAACTTTAAAGATATGGCGGGAATATAAACCTGTGAACGATATGGGCGCCGCTACGCCGAATAACGAGTCTGTTTGGAAGTGTGTCTTTACATGGCTGATATATGATCCGACATACTGTAATAATAAAAGATTTGGCAAAATGGACTGGTGTATGACCACGGGTTTACTGGTGATTACGTGCAAAAAAGATATTATTATATTTAAGGAGGACAGCGACTGCAATCCGCATCAACCAAATTTCACGACAGTTTGCTTGATTAACAACGCGCACTCTGAACACCTTAGCTGTGTTCAGTGGAATCCCACTATTCCTGGGCAACTTGCGTCCGCGAGCGACGATGGTTCAGTCCATATATGGTTTTATAATAAAGTCACGATGAATCACACTGCAGAAAATAAAGGCATGCCGTTGAAAGACATTGTGAGTGCAATAAATAAGTTTGCGGCCATATCGATCGCAGCTTCCTGGAATAACGTTGGATTGCTGGTTAAACATACGGAACCGAAAATTGTGTCGCATATTCTATTAACAAATGATTTAACCGAAGATGTCATGGATGAAGCCATCAGACTAAAAACCGATTTGATCATCACGCATCATCCGCTAATATTTGCTCCGTTGAAATCTATCACAACTGCATCTTGGAAGGTACCATGATGTCCTGTAATAAGATTTTTATCGAAGTGTTATCGCAATATAATTTTCTTTACACATAATTTTTTTATTTTACACAATAGGAACGAATAGCAGCGAGGTGTCTTGAATATAATATCGCTGTCATCTCTCCGCACATTAATTTTTATTCTGTGAAAGGCGGTGTAAACGACTGGCTAGCCGAAGCTTTTGGTAAGAAGACCCGTTACAGCATCTCAACCTAAATCGTTAAAGCATTTATAACTTACCATATATGAAAATTATATTTTAAGAGCTCGAGAGTAGTAAGCCGATTGGATTTGGAAGATTGTGTACCTTGAAGAGCCAAATATCTATTGACGAAGCGGTAAATTTAGTAAAGCAATGGACTAATTTAAAGTATGTAAGATTGGCACATGCGCGCGGTACAGGTGAGATTTTGACAAAAATAATTTAATGCTGAAAAAAACTTGATGAGTGATAAATATACATATTATTTTGCATCATTATTATTATATTTTAGATGGTTACATTAATACCGTTGCACTATGTGCCGGATCGGGTGTGTCGGATATGGAAGGAATATCTGCAGACTTGTATCTCACAGGAGAAATGAAGCACCACGATGTATTGGACGTTGTGCATCAAGGGATTCATGTTATACTAACGAATCATTCTGATTTAGAACGAGGTTTTTTAAAGATATTTGCTTCCATTTTAAATCGCAGTCTGCATAAACCTGTCGAAGTGTGCGTCTCCGAAAGTGACAAAGATCAATTACAAACCGTGTAAGCTGTAAAAAGTGAGCGTGTAAGGAAAGAATATTTACCGTATCACTTATCACGTCAATCGCATGTGATTTAACAGTGATTGAATGTCCTATTGTATGGAAGAGAGCAATGTTTGAAATAAAAGCCTATTGTATTTTTTATTTACCATTACGTACATATTATCCTAATGGGACTTTAATTTTGAGATTACCGTGATATTGATAGTTAAAAGATTATGTACAAATAAGGTTTCAGCTATGGAAGTGTCGACTGGTCTTTCTCTCCTTTTTCTCTTTTTTTCGAATTCGCTAACAAGTCCGTAATTCCTAAGAAGCACTGCGGGGCATCTGTATACATATTAGCAGATTGTTTATCGTGATCCAAATAAACTTTAAATTTTGATTCTTGCGTCCAACCTGTTGTTTATTTCCGATTTAGTAATTTATATTTCAATATCATGAATAAATCTATAAAACTAATGGCGTTTTCGATTTAGCGAACCCAGTTCCAACCTTGGTCCCATGGACATAGAATACATATACACTATTAATTGATATTTATTAATTAATAATTAATATTAAATAAAAGTTGTGACGTGACATAGTCACGTCCACCGCCCGGACGGCTCGGCCGAGGGGAAAACCGGGGATGCTGCCTCGACCCGAATCGAGGGGGTATCTTTAAGTTATTATCTGTCTTTGCGAGGCGTAAGTTGTAGGAGGAGCGCGGCGAGTGTCGCGGGGTGGGCAGCCAGCCACCCAATGTAACGACCACGTGTCGCGACGAGGGAGAAACCACGTGTCGGCGGGGACCGAGCGGAGCAGCACGCCGACAACCGAGTCACGTCCGGACCCGCCGCCGGGCCGTCCCGCGGTCCCGCAAGGGGCGGCAAGACCCCCGAGCCCGCCGCAACGAGGAAGCCAAGGGAGCGCCGCCACGGTGTGTGAAGGACGCAGCGCCGCTGCTGCAGGGCGGACGTGCGATCCCGGATGCCGCCGCCGGGGACCTAGAATGCACCGGTCAGTGGCCAAGGCCTGGCCAGCCTGGCACACCTGCATCGGACTCAGAGAAGTCCCGACCGGTACCGCCAGTAAAACGAGGCGATGAGCACCCCATTTGAAAGTCCCGCGGGCGAGCGGCAGACGTCACGTGGGACGTCGCGAGCGGCGAGAGCAGCGCAAGGAGCGGATCGGCGGAGCTGAGCGGCCGCGGGCGGCCGCACATGCGCGGGGACCCAACGCGGTCCGAACCGGCGAACGACTCGGCACTGTCGTGCCAGCTGGAGAAGGAGCAGCATCCCGGAACCGACACGAGTCCGCCCCGACCAAGCAGCCGTCCGGTGCAGCGCAGCAAACTTGTAAGGCTACCACCCCGGTATCTCGTCGCGTTCCGTGTGCGACCTCGGCCTCCGCCTCACCTCGATTACCTTCTCTTTGTGTTACCTGCGCACGTACGTTTACCTTATCTCGTGCCAGGAAGTTGGTCGGTACCTAGAGTACCTATTTCTTCGAGACGCGGACAAAGGAGGCCGGCCGGGGGACGCACACGGCTTGGGTTCGCGGGAAAGCCCTCCTCGGGGACCAGTGCGGCCGGCAGTCGCGAGTGTGTGTGTGTGTGTGGACGGGGGAAATTTTCCGTGCACGGTTGCGTCGGGCGTATCGCGCGTGTCGGATACGCCCGATAGGGTGAGACCGTTGCGTCGGAGATTTCCCCGAGATCGCGAAATCGCGGTGGGTATTAGTGTTGTGTCGCGGATTCAAGGTGTTGTTTCGCGAATCGGGAAGAGAGAGTGTCGCGGAAAGTGTCGTGATTGTCTCGCGAACGTCTAAAACGTGTCGGGGGAATTTCGGGTTTACGGTTGTTGCGTTGCCGGCGGCCGAGGAATGTCGTGCGGGTTTTGGCCGCGCATTCGCGGAGGCCGCCGCGAGAACGAGCGCGTGTAGAGTCTCGCGAGCATTGGAACTTCGGGTTTAGAGGAGATTTCGAATCGGTCTTTCGAGTCTCGGCGGAATACGGAATTGCGAATATTCGAGTGTGTTGTATGAGTGAGGCGTGATTGTGAGTCTATTACTGTCGCGAATATACTTGCGAGTCTATTACTGTTCCCATCTGCAAATATACTTTCTATTATCTTTCCACCAACGTTCTATTTCTATTCGCAAATATACCTTTATTTGTTATATCTTATTTGAGTGTGTTGATTGCGTTGCGCCGCCTCTCCCTTTCCTCAGAGTATCAAACTCGCCCCGCGCCCTGAGTGGACGTGCGTGTCCGGGCGATCGCGTCAAGATTAGGCTTACGAAACGTGGTGCGCGTATTCGCACCTGGCGCCCAAGTTTTCGCGTTACTTGGCGAATATCGTGGAGATTGGAATACCTCGCGAATACCTCGAGATTACCTGTTGAAATACCTCGCGAATACCTCGAGATTACCTATTGAAATACCTCGTGAATACCTCGAGATTACCTACTGGAATACCTCACGAATATCGTGGGAATTGACCATTGGGATACCTCGCGACTATCTCTGCGAGTCCTGGCCGCTCTGAATACCTTGCGGATATCTCCGGCCTAATTACCTCGCGGATACCTCTGTCTTACCTACTGGAATACCTCGCGAATCTTTACCTAACTATCGGTGGCTAATTTGCAGCCGCGCCTTCTCGGCGGGCGAGACCGAGGAAAAACGGGTTGCAAAATTTTGGCGCCCAACGTGGGGCGTTCTCGCAAAGAAAAAGACGGTAATTGAGAGGAGATTAAGGGAGAGCGAGCGTGCGCAATCAATTACGGAATATATCTTCTTTTTGTGTGTGTCGTGAAATGTTGCATGTTATCCTAAGTTAAATTGTAGTTGTGTTAAATGTTGTTTCGGCCCTGGGAGGCCGGTGCCATTGAAATTTGAGTGAAATATATATGCGATGTATCGGGTTTCGCCCGGCCACTTATGTTGATTTGCCTGTGAAAGCCGCGCGTTTTTTTTCCCGTTTGTTTTTCTCGCGCCGAATTCCTTAGTGTTTACCGCGATCGACGTGTTATTGCTGGCGGCTTGAGGGCCGCGCGTTTTTCGGTCATTTCTTTCGCCGAATTCCTGCGTGTTTACCACGATCGAGATAATACTATTATTTCTGACTTTGGAATAGGATATACTTGGTTTTGCGACTTCGGTCCCTGTGTATAGCGGCCGACATTGTCGCGACTGGCATACGCTTTCGTTCCGCGGTGTTATTGTCGGCTTTAAGCGTACGGGCGGGACAAAGGGAAAAATAATAATAGGGATATCTGTTGCCTTTTCGCGTGTGTTACCTCGCTGTCACGCGGCTACCTTTCCGCGTGTGTTACCTCGCTACCGCGCGGCTGCCTTTCCGCGTGTGTTACCTCGCTATCACGTGGCTGCCTGCCTTTCCGCGCGTGTTACCTCGCTATCACGCGACTATTTACCTTTCCGCGCGTGTTACCTCGCTGTCACGCGGCTGTCTACCTTTCGCGCGCGTTACCTGTTGCGCGCCTTTTGTGAGTAGGGTCGAGAAGTTGACGTCGCGATTCGCGAGATGCGGGGGGACGGTTCGCCCCATAGCTGGATTAACAAATTAACCGAGCAAGAGGTCCTCCAACACCTGGCAGATCGGAAATTGAAAACTTGCGGTATACTTCCGGTTTTACGGGCGCGCCTACTTAAGTTCGAGGTCGCGGCACTCGCGGGGATGGACCCGCCGCCCTCACCCAACCCCGAAGGGGGGGCGGTTGGCTTTGACGCGGTTGGCGGAGTGCCACCCGGGCAGGTGGAGGCGCCCGCGGATAGGGGCCTGCCCTTCGTCGGTTTGGGGTTGAGCCGTACACCGCCTCGCGCGACCTTAGACCCCAGGGCCGCTGTGCCGTTCGCGAACGCGGGGGTGCAGAGGACGCCGCCTCGCCCGAATTTCGAGCTGCCCCGAGAAATTTTCGAATCAAAGGGGGTTGAAATAGAGCACGGGCAAAGGGGGGGAGGGGCGAGGGAACCGAATTACAGTTTTCCGCCACCCCTGCGGGCCGAGCCGGTACCATTCGCGTCGGGGGGACGGTCCACGCGCGGATCCGCGTCCGAAGCATATAATTTAATGAGAAAGTGGAATCTCCACTTTTCGGGAAAACGGGGCAGCGACGCGGAGGCTTTTCTGTTACGGATAAAGGAGGCTCGCGCTATCATCCCGATCGATGATTCGGACCTCTTTAAGTGCTTGCCACTCTTTTTATCGGATGTCGCGTTATACTGGGTGCGGCTCGAGAGCCAATATTGGCGTAATTGGGACGACTTCGAGAATGCGTGGAGGGCGCGATTCGGCGACCCGGATTACCAATATATGCTCAGGGAGGAGGTCCTACGGAGGACTCAGGGGGAACACGAGGCCGCCGCGGATTACTTAACGTGTTTGCGCGCTTTATTCGGGCGAATGAGCCCTCCCTGGAGCTTGTCGGAGCAACTGACTTTCGCCCACCGGAACTTACTGCCGCGTTTACAGATCGCGATACGCCGGCAGGAATTTCACGATTTTCACGGGTTGGAGGACCTAGCCACTCGGGTAGAGCGTAGTTTGCTCGCGGACAAATATTATCGACCCCCATTGCCGCCGGAGCAATCGATTTTTCCGGATTTAGCGTACCACGCCCCAAAGGGGAAACCGAGGAACCCGGTTACGGTCGCCGTCGGGGAGGCCGTGGGCCGTAAGACCGGCACCAAGAAGAAAAACGCGGGACCGGCCGCGGCCGCGACCGCGGACGCCGCTCACGCGAGCCCGGTGGTTACGAACGCCGCGTTAGGAAGCGGGGTGGGAGACGCCAGCATGAAATGCTGGAATTGCGACAAGATCGGACACCGCGCGCGTAATTGTACGGAAGCTCAGCAGACTCACTGCTACAAGTGTGGCAAACGCGGATTCACTACGAGGACTTGCCCTGCGTGTCCGGGAAACGCGGGAGGGAGTTCGTAGGACGGGTCCCTACGACCCCGAGTTCAAAAATCGAGGCCCGACCTATAGACAGCGGGGTGGAAACGCTTCCACACTCTTTTGTTACCTTCGAGCCCGCCGAGTTACCTCCTCTGCGATACCTGAAAATTCGCGTATGCGGACGTCCGATATTAGCTCTCGTGGATTCAGGATCGAGTCGCACCCTCCTCGGTCGTGAGGGCATGCGAATCGTAGAAAGATCAGGCCTGCCGATCGCGCGTAAGAGCGAAACGCGTATCCGCATGGCGAACGGACAAATAACGGCGATCCGTGGCGACGTTTCCGTGCCGGTAAAGCTAAAGGGTCAAAGTCGCGATATGACCGTGGGATTGTTGCCGGACTTGGCGGTGCCGTGCATTGTCGGGATGGATTTCCTAACTAAATTTGGTATCGCGTTAGATTTTGCAAAGGCTGAGTGGTATTTCGCGGATAGACCCCGTACTCGCTATCGGTTCGACAAAGAAAAGGCGTCTCCGGTTTGCGGATTAGCAGAGTTAACACCCGATCAGAGAATAGGCTAGATTTTTTTTTACGGACGATACCTACCCCACCGGAAGACCCGGGGATAACGGATTTGACTGAACATAAGATCGATGTAGAAGGCCACGCGCCAATCAAACAGCGTTGCTATTTAGTATCGCCGAAGGTACAGGAAGCCATTCGCGCGGAGGTAAACAAAATGCTAAAAGCCGGAGTAATCGAGCCTTCGTCGAGCCAATGGTCGAATCCGATAGTGATGGTAAAGAAACCGAACGGGAAATATAGATTTTGCATAGATTTCCGCAAGGTAAACGAGGTATCGAAGAAAGACGCGTACCCGATACCGAACATGGAAGGTATCACGAATAAGTTGCGCAAGGCAAAATATATATCGACAATAGATTTAAGCCAGGCTTATTTCCAAATACCACTCGCCGAAAATAGTCGCGAAATCACCGCTTTTAGTGTCCCCGGTATGGGCTATATCATTTTCGTAGAATGCCGTACGGACTGCACAACGCGCCGGCCACATTTCAAAGATTACTCGACACATTGATAGGACCGGAAATGGAACCATTCGCGTTCAACTACCTGGACGATATAATTATCGCGACGGAAACGTTCGAGGAGCACATGAAATGGCTCAAGCGCGTATTAGATAAAATAGCGGCGGCAGGCCTGACCATAAATCGAGAAAAATGCGAATTTTGTCGGCCGCAGGTACGGTACCTGGGATTCATCGTTGGAAAGGGGGGCCTCGAAACCGATCCGGATAAAATAAGACCGATTATAGAATATCAGACTCCGCGAAACCTTAGACAGGTGCGCAGGTTCTTAGGGATGTCCTCGTGGTACCGCCGTTTCATACCACAATTTGCCACGCTTAGCGAGCCTCTAACCCGTCCTTTGAAAAAGAACAGGCGCTGGGAGTGGGGGGATGAACAATGTCGCGCCTTCGATCGCATCCGGGAACATCTCGTGTCCGCTCCGATTCTCGCGTGCCCGAATTTCGTGGAGCCTTTTGTTTTACAAACCGACGCGAGTTCGGTGGGGCTGGGAGCTGTCTTAACGCAAAAACTGGAGGGCGAGGAACGAGTGATCGCGTATGCCAGTCGCGTACTCACAGACCCCGAGAAAAAGTACTCGGTAACGGAACAGGAGTGTTTGGCCGTGGTGTGGGCCATACAAAAATTCCGACCCTATCTAGAAGGATATAAGTTCACGGTGGTCACCGACCACAGCAGCTTACGGTGGCTGCATAATCTCAAAAACCCTACAGGCCGGTTAGCCCGTTGGGCTCTTGAGCTCTTAGAATACGACTACACGGTCGAGTATAGGAAAGGAGCCCTGCACCACGTGCCCGACGCACTGTCCCGAATGTATGAGGGGGAGGGGGAAGAAGTCGCAAACGTGAACGCCGCGGTGGAGGTCGCGGAATGTGAGGATACGGCCGACGAGTGGTACCGTAAGCGGTATAAAGAGGTGGCGACCGATCCTAGGAGATTCGCGCATTGGCGGATAATAGAGGGGCGATTATATTTTTTGCGGCCAAGACCGGTAATTTCGGATATCGTGGAGGACCTCGATCGGTGGAAGTTGGTGTTGCCGCGGGAGTTGCGCGCGGAGGCCCTTCGCGAGTCACACGACGCCCCTCAAGCCGGCCACTTAGGAGTCGAAAAGACCTACCAGCGCATTGCGGTCGCGTATTATTGGCCAAATTTGTTCAGGGACGTGGCGAGGCACGTGAGAGCGTGCGATACGTGTCAGAAAACGAAGGTTGAACAGGCGGGTCCGGCGGGATGGATGGGACGCCGTACGGTGGAGGGACCGTGGACAGCGGTCGCCGCGGATATTGTAGGGCCACTACCGCGTAGTAAAGCGGGATATCAATATATCCTCGTGATACAAGATATGTTTACGAAGTGGGTGGAAGTCCGAGCGTTGCGAGCGGCCACGGGCCCGAAAATTAGAGAGGCCCTCGAAGATTTAATCGTGTCGCAATGGGGCACTCCGGGGACCCTCCTAACGGACAACGGCACGGAATTCATTAATAAAGTTATGAAAGGTTTCGCGGAAGAGAACGGCATAACGCACGTCACCGTGCCTCCCTACCACCCTCAAGCCAACCCCGTCGAGAGAGTGAACCGCGTATTAAAGACGATGATCGTCGCCTTCATCGAGAAGGATCACCGGGAATGGGATAGGCATCTGTCGCGCTTACGCTTCGCATATAACACGGCAGGTCATTCGTCCCTGGGTACCTCCCCGGCGTTTTTGAATTTCGGGCGTGAATTAGTGCCGCCGGATTCGTTACGCGATCGTCGCGAGGTAGCTACCGAGACGCAGACTAGGGACCCGGAGGAGTGGTCTCAGCGAATGACGGACTTACGCGCTATCAGGGAGTGGGTCGCGGAGAATCTGGATCAGGCAAATCAACGACAGGCCGCGAGTTATAATCTGCGGAGACGGCCACGGAAATTTCGAGTAGGCGAGCTTGTGTTAAAGCGGCAGCACGTGCTGTCGTCGGCCGCGCAGAACATCGCGGGAAAGTTGGCACCGAAATTCCAGGGCCCGTTTCGGATAAAACGGGTGATCTCTCCGGTCGTCTACGAACTGGCGCAACCGGACGGATCGCCCATCGGAAAGGTACATGTGCAGGACCTAAAGCCCTATCACCTCCCTGTTCCTTAATTTAGATACCTGGATACCTAAAGGGGATGCCGCCCATAAGGCGCCGAGAGATCATGCGCCTCTGGCGCGACTTTTACGGGCGCTACCGGCCGCTCTGGCAACACATTCGACAATATGTGCCGGGAATTTGGGATGACTTGGCGGACGTCCTCCGACAGGTGGACTCCATGACCATCACCTATGACGGCGCTGAGGTGAGGGAGTATCCGACGCTCCATGAGATGGCGACCCAAACGCAGGAAGCGGGGTACCGCGACATGTCGGCGCAGACCGACCGACGGGAGCAGCGCGACGTGGCAGTCCAGACGGAGGGCACGCAGGACGTTCGGCCGGATAGGAGCGGCTATTGTTGGAACTGCCTCTCCAGGACGCACGGGTACCCCGAGTGTCCGCGACCCCGCGAGCGGGAGTTCTGCTTTGGATGCGGGGAGCCGGGCGTCACTCTACGAGGCTGCCAGCGCTGTGGGCCGGCGTACCGGGAGGCACAGCCGTACACAGCCCCGAGAGGACCGCGGGACCGACGCCGGAGGAGCCGGAGCCGTTCCCAGCGGCGGTACAAGGCGAAGGAGGAGCCGACCGACCATCAACGGCGATATCCACCAGCCTAGCCGCCCGGGCGCCCGGCCCGCACTAACTATGTGCTCTTTCCTTTTTTTCCTTCGAGCACCTTCCTTTGTGTGCCGGTACCTGAGTGCCTGGTACCTTCCCTCCGATACCTTTTCCTTCCTTTCTGTTTGTTTGCGTATATATAGGAGGACCCGTACCTTGTTTTTTTTGTACCTGTGCGCTCTGTACCTAACAGGAAATAAAGCAGCGTAGTGTGAAACAGTGAATGTCTCTTGCGGCCACCTTACCCAACCCGTCTGCGTCCGTAAATGAGGGGGCATCCCGCGCCGGGGTGGCGGCAGGGGGGGGGGCAAAATCGGTGGGAGGGCGGATATCGCGGGAGTTTTCGAGGAGTAGGAGTGACTGAGTTTTCGAGGAGTAGGAATGACTGAGTTTTCGAGGAGTAAGGGTGACTGGTCGCCTAGGGTCTCTTGAAATATTGAGATATTGATACCGGAGTGGTGGTCGCTGCGGTCGGGGCCGGGTTCCCCTCGGCGCTCGTCTGGGAAGGGGGAGTTGTGACGTGACATAGTCACGTCCACCGCCCGGACGGCTCGGCCGAGGGGAAAACCGGGGATGCTGCCTCGACCCGAATCGAGGGGGTATCCTTAAGTTAATTATCTGTCTTTGCGAGGCGTAAGTTGTAGGAGGAGCGCGGCGAGTGTCGCGGGGTGGGCAGCCAGCCACCCAATGTAACGACCACGTGTCGCGACGAGGGAGAAACCACGTGTCGGCGGGGACCGAGCGGAGCAGCACGCCGACAACCGAGTCACGTCCGGACCCGCCGCCGGGCCGTCCCGCGGTCCCGCAAGGGGCGGCAAGACCCCCGAGCCCGCCGCAACGAGGAAGCCAAGGGAGCGCCGCCACGGTGTGTGAAGGACGCAGCGCCGCTGCTGCAGGGCGGACGTGCGATCCCGGATGCCGCCGCCGGGGACCTAGAATGCACCGGTCAGTGGCCAAGGCCTGGCCAGCCTGGCACACCTGCATCGGACTCAGAGAAGTCCCGACCGGTACCGCCAGTAAAACGAGGCGATGAGCACCCCATTTGAAAGTCCCGCGGGCGAGCGGCAGACGTCACGTGGGACGTCGCGAGCGGCGATAGCAGCGCAAGGAGCGGATCGGCGGAGCTGAGCGGCCGCGGGCGGCCGCGCATGCGCGGGGACCCAACGCGGTCCGAACCGGCGAACGACTCGGCACTGTCGTGCCAGCTGGAGAAGGAGCAGCATCCCGGAACCGACACGAGTCCGCCCCGACCAAGCAGCCGTCCGGTGCAGCGCAGCAAACTTGTAAGGCTACCACCCCGGTATCTCGTCGCGTTCCGTGTGCGACCTCGGCCTCCGCCTCACCTCGATTACCTTCTCTTTGTGTTACCTGCGCACGTACGTTTACCTTATCTCGTGCCAGGAAGTTGGTCGGTACCTAGAGTACCTATTTCTTCGAGACGCGGACAAAGGAGGCCGGCCGGGGGACGCACACGGCTTGGGTTCGCGGGAAAGCCCTCCTCGGGGACCAGTGCGGCCGGCAGTCGCGAGTGTGTGTGTGTGGACGGGGGAAATTTTCCGTGCACGGTTGCGTCGGGCGTATCGCGCGTGTCGGATACGCCCGATAGGGTGAGACCGTTGCGTCGGAGATTTCCCCGAGATTGCGAAATCGCGGTGGGTATTAGTGTTGTGTCGCGGATTCAAGGTGTTGTTTCGCGAATCGGGAAGAGAGAGTGTCGCGGAAAGTGTCGTGATTGTCTCGCGAACGTCTAAAACGTGTCGGGGGAATTTTGGGTTTACGGTTGTTGCGTCGCCGGCGGCCGAGGAATGTCGTGCGGGTTTTGGCCGCGCATTCGCGGAGGCCGCCGCGAGAACGAGCGCGTGTAGAGTCTCGCGAGCATTGGAACTTCGGGTTTAGAGGAGATTTCGAATCGGTCTTTCGAGTCTCGGCGGAATACGGAATTGCGAATATTCGAGTGTGTTGTATGAGTGAGGCGTGATTGTGAGTCTATTACTGTCGCGAATATACTTGCGAGTCTATTACTGTTCCCATCTGCAAATATACTTTCTATTATCTTTCCACCAACGTTCTATTTCTATTCGCAAATATACCTTTATTTGTTATATCTTATTTGAGTGTGTTGATTGCGTTGCGCCGCCTCTCCCTTTCCTCAGAGTATCAAACTCGCCCCGCGCCCTGAGTGGACGTGCGTGTCCGGGCGATCGCGTCAAGATTAGGCTTACGAAACGTGGTGCGCGTACTCGCACCTGGCGCCCAAGTTTTCGCGTTACTTGGCGAATATCGTGGAGATTGGAATACCTCGCGAATACCTCGAGATTACCTGTTGAAATACCTCGCGAATACCTCGAGATTACCTATTGAAATACCTCGTGAATACCTCGAGATTACCTACTGGAATACCTCACGAATATCGTGGGAATTGACCATTGGGATACCTCGCGACTATCTCTGCGAGTCCTGGCCGCTCTGAATACCTTGCGGATATCTCCGGCCTAATTACCTCGCGGATACCTCTGTCTTACCTACTGGAATACCTCGCGAATCTTTACCTAACTATCGGTGGCTAATTTGCAGCCGCGCTTTCTCGGCGGGCGAGACCGAGGAAAAACGGGTTGCATATTAAATAAAAGTTGCGAACTGACAGCCGTTGAGAGTGGTCGTAATTGTTCGGGCAGAGAGAGAAAGTTGGAGGTAGAGGTTATCGGCGGGAGGAGAAAGGAGGAAAGCAAGGAGAGAGAAGGATCGGAGGAAAGAGAGTAAGGAGGGATAAGGTAGGTCATAGATAGATAGAAGAAGGAAGAATACAGGAAATAGAAAGGTTAAAGGAAGCACGACAGTTAAGGGGGGAGGAATTGTATAAAAGGAAAAAGCATCAACAGAGAAAAAAAGGTAGAGAGAAATTTTAGATTCTAAGTACAATTGGTGGTATGGGATATTGAAGGAGCAGGGCATTCCGGAGTATCTGACAAAAATTGAGGAGATAGTCAATAAAAAAAGTAGCGAAATTTTGGCTGTGAAACGGGATGAGGGGGATGCTGGGAGGGATATAAGAAGAGAAAATGTCGGGAATGTAGAAAGAGGGGAAAACGTGGAAACAATTTCTTAAGTGGAACCTATATTGTAGTATATCGTTTGAAAGGGCATAAAATAAGAAAAATTTGGGCGTAAACCAAAGGTCTATACGTCCCGTAGCATGGGAGCAGGGAGGAGACAGCCCCTTCCATGCTAGGATGACAGAGTGCGACATTTTAATTGAGATACCTGAATATGTAAAAAACAAAACAAAATAGAAAGAAATGTTCAGCATGTTCAGACAAAAGTTATAGGGTTTTAAAGGGAATGTGTGATGGTATATAAAGGTTAACTTTATATTTTTTAATGGGATCCGAATTTTTTAAACACCTACGTTTGTAGCTCTTCTCATGACGAATTCAATGCAGAGCACTCGCTGAAGGTTATTTTCTTATTGTGCTTTATTTTTTATATATTTAAGCATCTCAATTTAAATGCCTCATCTTGTATGTGCTTATACTTCATATATACAGGGTGTCCCAAAAAGCTCGGTCACCGTTTCACTGGCAAATTCTGTGGAACATTCTAAGAGGAAAATTCTTATGCGAAAATGTTGAGGCTATAATAGTTTTTGAATTATAAGCATTTAGAGTTAGCGAATCAGACCGCCTAAAGTTGGCGCGCTCAGGTGTGGTACATCGCATAGCAAGTAAAGGTGCTCTTGTGCATTGACTCAGTTTTTAGATATTGACATAATTCTGCAAACGACAAGGAAATTACTTTGAAGCAATATATTAGAAATTGTCATTTTATGTTGCAAGTATGATAAAAAATTGTCTTATAGTTTTGTAAAATTAAATGTTGATTTTTTGACTGGATTTTTTCTTTTAATTGAATTATAGCAAGTTATGGAACACATATGTGGCATTAAACGCGGGTGCATATTTTCTTGATAATCCAAAATTGAATGGAGTGGCATCAGATTATTTTACTAACTATTGGTGATGGACGTATTAACACAATGGAACTGGAACCTCTGTAGTACGAGCGATGATCTACATATATAATGCAACACAAAGAGAATTTTTATGTCATAAACATGAGCTATGAAGAACATGCTCATTGTTCGAATACAGGTAGAATAGGAGAATTAAGGTGGTTCATGCATTTAGGTCATATGTAGTTAGCCCGGAAAATGTGATATGAAATAAAAGGTTAACGTTCCCAGAGTGTGTCTGTAAAATTTCGGATTTTTTAACCGATTGGTTTCGGAGATATATGTCCGTAAACTTTGCCAATTTAACGCGGTGGGGGTAGACCCTATGCGAAAAACGAGGCAAAAGCGCTTATGCTGCAAAAATTGCAATACTTCAAATGTACTTGAACGAACCAAAAACTGACGAAACGATGCAATAAACATTTTGTAAGATACTGGACAAAAGCCTGAGTTCATTGACCGAACCATATAATAATAAAACGTAATTTTCGATTGACTAAATCGACAACACGGAACTGATAGCTGGACTCAAGCGGCACTAGCGGCAGCTTCACAACGTCGCACGTGTCAGCTGATGCGTAAGGCGCATACTTATCTCAAAACTTTCAACGTTTACCACGTTTGTGCACGTTTGTCTCGAAACTTCCCTTACGTCGAGGCTGCTCGCTCATATTTGACAATTGTACGTAAAGGTTATATAGATCGCGGCGACAAAGACTGCTTACCACGCGTGCTGCTGACTGGTCGTGTATACCGACCATGCTCATAACTCTAGTAAAAGAAGTGATTTTTGTCTCAATATTTAATTACGTAGAGGTCGTATAACATTAAAGATGTCATAAATAATAAATGTAATTATATGCTGATTTTTACGGACAAAAATCACACTTATTTATCACTAATAAAAATAGTTGCCTATTTGACTTGCAAGTACTGCATGAACCACCTTAATGAACGAAGTTATTGACGAATATGGCGTAACTTGGGTTGCATCTGCTGGCAATCTTGGATCAGCTTTGTGTACTATTGGTAAATATAATAAAATTCTATTATTAATTTTCTCTTTTTATGTATACTTTCTATTGTATTAGTTTCTTAATCAATTTTATTGCATAATTCAAATTGTATTAATATTATAAATGTAAAATATATTCAGAAAGTTAATTTTTAATGCGTTATGTGTTTTACAAACACTTTCAAAAATATATACGAACTCCCCCAGACATCAGTTCAAACAGTATTATATAGCGTTGGTGCTTATCTATTATTTGATATGATGGTAGTTGAATATTCTTTAAGAGAAGAGATGCCAGAAATGCCATATACTTGGTTCTCCCGTGGTCCAATGGTCCAATGAAAGATGGAGGTACTGGGGTAATAGTATGTGCACCAGGAGGTGTTATGCATTTGATAATCTCGTCTCGTATATTGTGATGCTTCCGAAAGAGACGTACGCTTTGCTGTCAACTGAGGTATTAATAATTCTAAAGGCATTCATATGAGAACTGGTGTAATTGATCGCCCAAAGGATTATGCAATTACGGTTGAATCAGTATTCATAAAAAGAGAAAATATAGATAACATTACATATAACAATGTTTTGCACACAATTGTCCTTTTTTTATTTTATTATCATGATGTCAGATCTCTAGAATAAATATTAGGAGTACAAATAAGTTTCCGCCGTTTTTTATCAAAAATTGGGCATTTATTGTGAAAGAACGGTACCTTATGTTTCAATCAAAGTATTGTCCATCGCTAGCCACTAAATTCGTTTGGCACGAATCTTCCTCCAATAATGCTTCCAATTCCGTGTCTTCGTACACTTTCGGCCTTCCGCTACGTTCTTTGTCCTCGACGTCAAAATCACCGTTCTTAAACTTTTGAAACCACTCACGACAACTTCTCTCACTTAAAGCAGCCTCATTATATGCTTCTACAAGCAATCGATGCGCCTCAGCTGCAGATTTCTTCAAATTAAAGAAATAAATCAAAAGTTCCCGCAAATGACGCTTATTCGGCTCAAAATTCGACATTTTCGCACGAAAAGAATTATGTGATGCCGATACAGTCTGATACTATGTCAAGTTTATGGTGTTGCCAGATGTCCAACCTTACGATATAACACTTTACATCCGACAATTTCAACCATAACCTCCTGGTGGGGTCATCTATTGTAAAACGGCGGAGACTTATTTGTACACCTAATAATAGAATTACAAAATAATATTTCTGTATAAATAAGGTTTTGTCGTTTTGCAGATCCAGCACGTAAAATTGATTTTAATTTGGAGTTAACACTTGTATGTGATGCTTCCTGGGTTTAATTTCCGATATATCTGGATTTGACGTATATGCCTCGTTATTTTGCTATTAGAGTTGAAGCTATTAATTTATCAGACGTTGTTCATGCTACTAAGTAAAATAAATATTTTTTTGTTGGATTGGCAATGGTAAATGTTACGGTGGCAGCACTTGCGTATTCCTAAAAGCGGCGCTCCCTGTTTTCTTACTTGCGTTCGTTGCGTCTATGCTCACCGACTTCTTCGCGCGCAATCCCGCCAGCGTAGCGCATATTCATAAGCGTATTTTTGTACTTGTAATCCTTCCAATATTAAACGCAACGTTAAAACATTAGTGTGTGACGTTATTCTGCGCAACATACCCTGTTATATTTTATCAGGTTATGGGCCCAGTCCCATCGTTTGGTCGTAAGAGAGTTTGAATATCGTCGCTTTTTGAGGTTATTGGAAACGTGAGTCGGCGAAAAACGACGCGGCAAGTACAGAGATGGATACGGCAAATACTGTCACGAGTTTAAAGTTAACCGGAGGAGAAAATTGGGCTGTATGGAAGTTCCAGACTGAGGTCGTATTGAAAGGAAGAGGACTTCATGATATTGTGACAGGGCAGAGTTTAGAGCCGGAGACAGCAAGGGAGAAGGCAGAGTGGCTGAAAAAGTGACGCGAAGGCGCAGGAGATCCTGGTTACGAGAATTGAGCAAGGGCCGCTCACACATTTGCTGTCATGTACCAGTTCAAAGGAGATGTGGTCAAAATTAAAGTCCGTGTATGATAAAGAGTCGGTAGTCAGCGTGCATTTGTTGCAACAGAAGTTTTTCATGTGCGAGCATAAAGGTGAATCCATGTCGGTTTTTTTATCGAAACTCGAAGAAATACGGACAAAACTTAAGCAGGCCGGGGAGCCTATTTCCGATAAGATGCTCATGACTAAGATATTAATGTCGCTACCTAGAACCTTACAAGCATTTCCGATCAGCGTGGGAGTCAGTTCCACTGGAGAAGCAGACAACAGAGGAGCTTACGTCGAGGTTATTAATTGAAGAGGAAAGGGTGAGCTCGAGCGAAGGTGAAGCAGTAGCCTTGGCAGGAACTAGTAGCAGCAGGAGTGTTAAAAAAAGATGAAATGCTTCGCATGTGGAAAAGAAGGGCATCTAGCAAAGTTTTGTACCAGTAAAGCAAAGGAAACGAGGAGCTGTTATTACTGTAAGAAAAAAGGGCATATCGCAGAAAATTGCTTCTTAAAAAGGAAGAAGGAAAGTGAAGAAAAGAAGGAAGAAAAGAAAAAAGAAGAAAAGAAGGAAGAAAAGAAGGAAGAAGTAAATGCCTTTGTGGGAACCAGTGCTTAGAAAAATGACTCAATGAAGAATGTTTGGTACATAGACACCGGCGCGAGTGAGCATATGTGCGGAAACAGGAAGCTGTTTAAATCATTAAGTGAGAGACAATGCTGCAGTAAAGTGAGAGTCGGTGATGGAAACTTGCTTGAAGTAAAGGGAATAGGTACTGTGGCGTTAAATGCGTGGAACGGTCAGAGGTACATAAAGACAGTTTTATCCGGCGTATTGTATGTTCCTGACTTAAAATTCAACCTGTTTTCAGCTGGTTATGTGTTAGATAAAGGCTATTTTTTGGTGTCAAACAATGAACTATGTGAGTTTCTAGACAGTCATGGTGAAGTACGTGCAATAGCGAAACGCGATAATAGACTGTTTAGGATGGCCTTTATGCTAGAAGATGAAACTGGAACGCACTCAGCAGGCTTTGAAGATGAACGAGGTATGGAACGCAGCACATTTGACGTCTCGGAATGTTATTTGAGTAAGAAGATTGAGAACTTATCTGTGTGGCATAAAAGATTTTCTCATCAGAACATGGAGTATGTAAAAAGTGTTTTATTGAGAGGTAACATTAAGTTCTTTGACGACAGCGCCAGTTTTGTTTGCGAGAAGTGTTTGGCCGGTAAACAACACAGAATACCGTTTCCATTGAGCAGTTCGCGAGCAACCGAAAGACTTGAGTTGGTGCATGCCGATGTCTGCGGACCTATGGAGCAAACTTCCCTGGGTGGAGCAAGGTATTTTTTACTTTTGAAAGACGATCATTCAGCGTATAAGAGTGTATTCTTCATCAAGAACAAGAGCGATGTAAAAGCATGTATAGAAAGGTTTATAGCGCGCGCGGAAAAAGAGACCGGATGTAAATTGAAAGTTTTAAGGACGGACAACGGGCTCGAGTTTGTAAATTCGGAGTTAAAAGCCATGTTGGAGAGTCGAGGTATAGTCCACCAAAGAAGTGTTGTGTACACCCCGCAGCAAAATGGTAGAGCAGAGAGAGAGATGCGAACGTTAGTGGAAGCTGCTCGTGCAATGATTGATGGAATGCATAAGAAGTTTTGGGCGGAGGCCGTGAACACGGCAGTGTACACAATAAATAGGACAGGTCCAAGTCCAATGAAGGGATTAACACCTTATGAAGTATATCATGAAAGCAGCGCAGCCTTGGAGTTTTTTAGAGAATTCGGATCGCAAGTGTCTGTGCACATTCCAAAGGAGAAACGCCTTAAATGGGACCCGAAAAATGTCAAGGGTTTTCTAACAGGCTACGGAGAAGATGTAAAGGGGTACCGAGTCTACTTCCCGAAGAATAATAAAGTAGAGATACACCGAGATGTAATATTCCTACCGCAGAAGATGGCAGAACTAGATGAAGAAAAGCAAGAAAAAGAGAGATTTGAGATTCAAGTTTGTGAGCAGGAAACAGACAGCGAGGATCAAGATGTGAGTGAAGAAAATGAAAACAGAGAAAATGAAGAAGAAGAGCAGACGGAGCAAAGTTGTGATGAAGACACAGATAGCACTTATGAAGAAGCTCTTGATATCAGTAACCATGAAAGAAGTGGGGAAACGAGGCACAATCTAAGGCAGAGAAGCGACTTGAAGATGCCAGCTCGTTTTGAAGATTACTATACAAGTTTGTTAGCTACAGAGGAAGATCCCAAAACCTACGACGAGGCAGTGTCGAGCAGAGACGCAGGAAAATGGAAAAAGGCTATAGAGGCTGAGGTACGGGCGTTGTTAGAGAACGAGACATGGGAGTGTGTAAAGAGACCCAAAGACAAAGAAATATTATAGACTGCAAGTGGGTGTTTAGGCGTAAAAGAAATGAAAACGGAGATATAGTTTCTAATAAGGCCAGACTGGTTGCTAGAGGCTTCCAGCAGTCAGACATATCCTTTTCAGATATTTACAGTCCTGTAGCAAGGTTATCATCTGTTAGCAATATTATTAGCTTTTTGCAACGAATATGATATCCCTATTCATCAGCTAGATGTTTGTAGTGCCTTTTTATATGGGGAAATAGAAGGGGATGTATATATTTCTTTACCAAAGGGATATGAAAATGTCATAAAAGATAAAGAGTGTGTTTTAAAGCTAAAGAAATCTTTGTATGGGCTGAAAGGTTCTCCGAGAAATTGGAACAAAAAATTTCATGAAGTGATGCTAAAATTAGGTTTTGTAAGATCAGAATATGAATATTGTCTTTACATAAGAACGAAGAGAAAGTATAAAACTTTTTTGTTGCTGTATATTAATGATCTGCTGTTAGCTTCAAAAGATAGTAAAGATGTAGAGTATGTTAAAAGGATACTAAATAACCATTTTAAAATGAAAGATTTGGGTGCAATTAGACAATATTTGGGCATGTCTATTGTACAAAATTTAGAAAAAGGAGAAATAATTATAAATCAGACAGAATATTTAGAAAACCTCCTAGCGAAATGTAACATGAAAGACTGTAAAGCTATTTCTACACCGATGGTAGAAAATTTTGATCATAGCGTGCTAAAAAGAGCCAAATCAGAGAGTCAGGAAATTGAAAGTAGATGTAGAATGGTTATAGGCTCATTGATGTACGCCATGTTATGTTCACGACCTGATTTATGTTTGTCAATTAGTATATTGAGTAGGTACCAGTCTTGTGCTAGTGAGGATCTGTGGTCAACGCTCAAGCGGGTGTTGCGCTATATTAAAGGTACCATAAAGTCAAGCCTAGTTTTTAGAAAGAGTAAAGCGAATAATGTTAACAAAATAATAGGCTTTGTTGATGCTGATTGGGCAGGCGACAAGGTAGATCGCAAATCAACTGGTGGTTATGTATTTAAAGTTTTCGGCTGTAGTGTATCATGGGCTTCTCGTAAGCAATCAACTATTGCCTTGTCATCGACCGAGTCAGAATATGTAGCTTTGAGTTTAGCCACTAGTGAGGCCTGTTTGATAAGAAATTTGTTTTTCGACTTAGAAGGAAAAATGATAACAGTAAAAATATTTGAAGACAATCAGTCTGTGATTAAAGTATGTAAGAATCCTGAGTTTCACCACAAATTGAAGCATGTAGGCATTAAGATGCATTTTGTTAGAGATAAAGTGTTTAATAATATAATATCAGTTGAATATGTTAGTACTAATGAGCAGATTAGTGACGTACTGACAAAACCTTTGGGTAGAATTAAGTTTGAAAAGTTTCGTGGTGGCTTAGGTTTAAAATAAGTTTGTTGATGTAAAATTTCAGGGGGTGTTTTTATTTTATTTTTGGTATAGATTTACCATTGAGGGGGTGTGTTGGATTGGCAATGGTAAATGTTACGGTGGCAGCACTTGCGTGTTCCTAAAAGCGGCGCTCCCTGTTTTCTTACTTGCGTTCGTTGCGTCTATGCTCACCGACTTCTTCGCGCGCAATCCCGCCAGCGTAGCGCATATTCATAACCGTATTTTTGTACTTGTAATCCTTCCAATATTAAACGCAACGTTAAAACATTAGTGTGTGACGTTATTCTGCGCAACATACCCTGTTATATTTTATCATTTTTATTATATTATATTAAACATTTTAAAAAGATTGCAACAGTTTATATTTACAACCTTCAGTGTACGAGCATATGATGTAACTAACATAGCAAAAAGGACCAGTATTCCAAATTCCGGTAACTGTTGTCCAGCCAATGACAATACCGAAGACTGCACTTCTACCAGACTTAGCATAACAGACTTAACATTGTTCTAATGGATAACAAAAGTGAGAGTTATCTACGAGTTATTTATGGATTTAAAAGAATTATATTTTTTAAAGGTAAGAAATAATATGAAAGAAATATTATGGAAGAGTATACATGTATATGTTGCCTGTGTTGGGTTATAATAGCTGTGTTTAGTAAGTAGAGAAAGCTTCTTTGCGCGCACACGCGGAACTATTGTAAAATATGTGAATCTAATTAATGTATGCTTTTAATTTTGGTCAAAATTATTAAAAGTATACACTTATTTTTATTTTTAATCGATAGTTTAAAAGAAATGACAGTTCTCTAAAAGTTGAAATTTAGAAAGTTTCTTTATACACATAAGTTATATTTTGTTTTTAGTTTTGATCAAATGGTATCTGCAAAAAAATATCAGGTGGTCAACAAAGTGTGATGGCTGTTGGAATTGCGAACTTGCTGATTGATTGCAATCTTGAAGCTCCATACAATTCATATTATCCTCACTTATTTCATATATGTATATGTAAGTATCCTTAAAGAATAATGTTAGTAATAAGATAAAGATAAAGACTGAGTGAGTATTCAGTGATTCTTTATTATCCCAGACAGCATGTATGTCTAAAAGACATCGTAAAGACGTGTTTAAGATATCTTTTAAACATGGACATCTAAAATATGGCTTAAAGATATTTTTATGACGTCTTTTAAATATGCGTGCTGTCTGGATGTTTGGTTTTTACGCCAGGTATATATATATATATATAATTTTTTTCCAAGACGTACATACATATATATGTTAGGTTATATTACAAAAATATTTAAATTTATACATATACATGTTAATCAGCTCTTTTATACATGTTTAAAAGTTTATATATTTTGTGTCTCACACATTTCTTTAGGTATCAAAGTTAAAGAAAATAAAAAAGAAGAAAATATTTTGTTCGCAATTGAAAGTGAGAAGACGACAGAAAGATAGAGATAGAAAGAAAGAAAGGTAGAAAGAAAGAAAGAAAGAGAAGAGAAGGAACAATAAAGGGAAAGGTATATATATCTTATATAAAATAAAAATATTTGATAAATTACAGTATAACAATATATAACCTTTCTGTTTTTTTAATTTTTTTATATTTCGTGTTGTAAAAAAGATTGATTGCTGATTGATTACAATCTTGAAGCTCCATACAATTCGTATTATCCTCACTTATTTCATATATGTATATTGTAAATATTTTTAAAGAATAATGTTAGTAATAAAATAAAAATAAAAACTCAGTGAGTATTCAGTGATTCTTTATTATCCCAGACAGCATGTATGTCTAAAAGACATCGTAAAGACGCCTTTAAGATATCTTTTAGACATGTACATCTAAAAGACGGCTTAAAGATACCTTTATGACGTCTTTTAGATATGCGTGCTGTTTGGGATGTTTGGTTTTTACACTTAGATCCAGGGAAGAATTAAATGCAAGATCCAATCATAATAAAAAATCACTGAGCGCTCACTGAAAAATGAGAGCCGAAGAAGCGAAGTGTGATAAGTCTTATGCGAGAAGTAAAAAGAAAGAAGAAAACAAAATATGGGAGAGACAGATATGTGAAGTGAGCGGAGAGAAAAAGAGAAACGCGAGGTGGCGAATGGACATTGGTACAGTGGATGAAAAAGGGAATACATTTTAACGGAGAAAAATGGTGATGTGGGACGAGTGTTTTAAGGTGAAATGGAACGGAAAAAGTTTAAAGCGCGCGCGTAGCGCGCGTGTGTGCTAGTCCATAATAAAAAAATCCATTTTGACCGAGAAGTGAGCGTTATATCGTGCCGTATTGTTGCCGCTTTTCCGCGTGTGTGATTGGTTGGTTCAGTTGGTCGATGCCGGCGATCGAGATCGCGCACAGTTTGTAACTTCGTATCGTGTGCGGGTTAAGGTTAAAATGTATTATACTACCCAGATAACAATTCGTGCGGGCTCATGTTACCTTCACGGCGTGATTATCACACCGTGCATGCACGAACGCATCATGCTGGCTTCACGAAGTGATTTTGGCATACGTGCGCGCATAGAAGGTCGCACTATACCATCACGTGTGATTACACGTGTGATGATACAGTGATTACGCACACATGATGGCATAGTGATTACGCACACGTGATAGCATAGTAAACACATACGTGATGGCATAGTGCGATCGTTTACGATTAATATATAATTGATGATGAATTTATATATTGATCGTAAAAGATCGCACTACATATAAACATAATATTTAAATAGCAGATAAAATGGCAAAGACGTTACAAATACGTATAAATTCGGGTACGATTTATTGTATCAGAATTGTATGCGAATTTGTACATATAATATATACTATATAGGTATATATATTATAATATCCGCGCGCGATTTATTATATTATAATATTTAATAACAAAATGCCCGCATGGCAATTAAAATAGCAATTTTATTGTAATTGTTATTTTATTATATCATATTATTTTTATTATTTTATTTAATTATGCAAATTGTGTGTCTATATAAATGAGATCGTGAAATGTGTTTATCCAAGTTTGATCTCCACGATCCATGCGCATCTCACGCCTAGCGACCCCGCGGGGCCGCGTGCGTTCATTATTGTTTGCCCGCCTACGTGACTCGCTCGTGGCGACTGGCGTGTACGTGCCGGCAGCAGCGGCTGTTGTCATTTGTCGTGATCCGAAGTATCCGAACGTCCTCGCGGTAACATTTCGCGTGTCCGCCTGTCCGCGCCTCGCTATTCGCCCCTCGTCGCCGTCGTCTTCGTCGTTCGGCGTCTCGCAGGAGTCGCAGGCACGCGCGGCCTCAAGCCTGTCCGCGCCTCGCCATTCGCCCCTCGTCGCCGTCGTCTTCGTCGTTCGGCGTCTCGGAGGCACGCGCGACCGTCGCCCGCTCGCGAGACCTAACCTCCTTCACCGTTGGTTGGAAAAATTATAAAAAAGTGCTCTCATCGCACAAAGCAGTGGCCGGATACACACACATATATATATTATAATATATATTTTTCTATAAATTGTAAGTATAATTTATAATGTAATTAAAATAATGTAATTAATTAATTGTAATTTAATGTAATGTAATTAATTTAATGTAACTAATTCTTTATATACCTAAGTTTCTTGATTTCCGATAGAATTAACGAATTTATTTCTAATTCTCTAACTTTTTTTTTATTGTTTTCCAGGTTGGCGGATTTAATGGAGGAATCTCACGTTCACGCGGCGCGAACCGATCGGCGATTGCGGTCTGGTCACTTCCTGGAAGTATCCCTTGATGATGCTGTCGTGGAAGATGGCGGTCATATACGTTCGCCTGTCGCGTTAATTAATTTGTCGCCTTTTTTAATATAACACGTGTGTCTTTCCGAGGTGTAAAATTTCAGTGTTTTACTGCTGAATCGCGTTAAGACCGTCTTAAGTAATGTCTTAAGATGCTAATACGGTTCTGTGATTGGTTCATGACATCTTAATATTGAACTTAAGACGGTCTTAAATAACTAATTACTTAAATTCAAAACTGTGTTACTTTCTTGCTTTTATGTATTGCATCACTGTTGCGGCGAACAGTTTTAATATAAAGATTTTCATGTCACATGCGAAAGGATCCTGCACCAAATTACGGGAAAATGTATCCCTGTCAAATTGGCTGAAAATTTAGTATTATGTAGTTTATGACGTCCTGACGTCCTGACGTCCTGACGTCCTGACGTCCTGACGTCCTGACGTCGTGGACTACATCATACTAAATTTTCAGCCAATTTGACCGGGATCCATTTTCCCGTGGTTTGGTGCGGGGTCCTTTAAACTTGTTGGTTTCAACAGTTGCTGTCGCATCGAGTGTAAGTTTTGAAATAAAAATGTTTACATTGCGTAAATTAATAGATAAATATTAATTAGATCTTATTCATACATATTGCAGTTTAAGTGTTATTATTTTAACTATGTTGCAGTATTTTTTACATTTTTTGTAATTTAAAAAACTTTGCATATTAGAAAAAATTAAGAAAGATATATATACAATATACTTACAATTAGTAATTAAAGAGAAAAACTTTATTCTTATTTACAAAAATTGTTGAAAATGTCCACCGTTAACTAAAACACACGCTTATGTGATAATCGCATTATCAACAGCTGCGAAATTATAAGAAATGCGCCAGGAATCTTTGAGCGTGTTATAGACAGACAAATGGAAGCGTGTGTTTAAGTTAACGGTGGACATTTCCAACAACTTCTGTAAATAAAAATAAAATTTTTTTTTTTCGTGGCCTTCTATTTTTTTAAATCAGGTATTAATAATTAACCCATTTTGTACCAGTGGTCGATTTATCGACCAGTAACTTTCTTAATTTTTTTTAGATAAACAAATTAACAATATTAAAAAAATTAAGAAAGTTACTGGTCGATAAATTGACCACTGGTACAAAATGGGTTAAATAAATTGTAACTCCTGCGGGATGCGCTTTTGGACTAACGTTTATGGGAACTTTTTTTATTCTTATGATGAGCCCAATCTACTTCCTGATTTCGACTAACTATTTCAGGACCATCCTGTATACAAGTACCTATTTAAAAAAGCTGAACTACTATTGCAACAATACATTTTTGAGATCTAATTAAGGGGTAATATCACCTTGTGACCACTAAAAGTAAAATTTATTTTTCTGAATTTATTATAAAAAAATGAAAAGATTTATTAATATTTGGGTTGGTACATATGAAAGTACAAGTCTTAATGTACATAAACAAATTTTTTTTAGATTTAAAAAAAAAATTGGCGGCGTGGCAGCTCTCGCAAAACAATCTTTTTTTTTTTTCTTACCGTACCGCTGCAGGTCGCAATTTTGCACCTAGAACAAAAAACCAAATATTTTCTGAAAATATGGCCCAAAATCTAGTGAGCATCGTAGGATTTTTTCGATAAATTAAAATTTGCCGATTCTATGGCCGATTTTCAAGCGATTTTTTCCAAAAAAGGGAAAGAAAAAATTCAAATCGACGCCATTTCTTTTTAAATCAATTTTCCGGAAAAATCCTACGATGCTCACTAGATTTTGGGCCATATTTTCAGAAAATGTTTGGTTTTTTGTTCTAGGTGCAAAATTGCGACCTGTAGCGGTACGGTTAGGGAGGTCAAAAAAATAAAAAGGATTGTTTTGTGAGAGCTGCCACGCCGCCAATTTTTTTTTTTTTAATCTAAAAAAAATTTTTTTATGTACATTAAGACTGGTACTTTCATATGCACACACACGAATATTAATAAACCTTTTCATTTTTTTATAATAAATTCAGAAAAATGACCCTACTTTTAGTGGTCACAAGGTGATATTACCCCTTAAGTTAGAAAGTACTGTGGTACTTTATTGTAAGCTAAATGTTGAAAAAGTTATTGTTTTTCCTTAAAAATCTCAAAAAATATTAGGCAAATAAAAAATGTTTCTAATAAAAGTTGTTTAAATTAATTAGTAGAAAAAGATGATGTAATAAACAATGCAGGTTTCTATTTAAATAATATCTATAATAAATAATGGAAGTATTTTTATTTAAAGAAATAAGGTTGACCTTGACCTGATCTTGACAGCGCCACTCAAACTAATATTGCCATTAAATGCAGCTTTTTAAACTTTACGATTTTTGTCTAAAAATTTTTTTCCTGAGATCCATTGTTTACAAGACATTTCACCGCTTTGGGTTATTTTGTATGAATGTACATACAGGGTTAGATTCAATCTGTCCAACCTGATATCTCAGAAACTATCAAATTTATACAAAAGTAAGAAAGGCGTCGAAAAAGGTGGAAAGAAGAAAAAGAAAAACAGAGAGAAGAGATGGTAAGATAATGAGTGTAAAGCGGCAAAAGAGAGAATTAAAAGAGAATTGATAAGCACAGGGAAAAAAAGCAAGTGGTTTTCTTTTCTTCACATAGTTTCTTATGTGAAGAAAAGAAAGAAAGAAAGAAGTTGAAAAGATGGGAAAACGGAGGAAATAAAGTAAAACAAAGCGACAAATGCAGAGGCAATGAACAGAGGAAGAAAAAGGATAAATGAGGGAATAGAGATGGAAGAGAAGAAAATTAGGAAGGTAGTAAGGAAGTTGAAAGAAGGAACGGCAATGAAGCGGGGATGGAATTCCGAATAAAGTATGGAAATATGGAGGGGAGGAGGAAGAATGAATATGGAATATAAGTGGAAGAATGAATTATATGGAAGGCAATAGGGTTTGGGAAGGAGAAGAATGACCAAGAGTATGATAAGGGAGAATTATAGTATCGGTAGTAAAAAAAAAGTGAGGGTAGAAAAGAATGGAATCGGTCATTGATTATATAGTAGAGGATGGAAGAAAGAGAAACGGAATAAAGAATGGCGGAGGGGGGAGGAAAGAAAGTAAACTTGAACCAATACCGTGTATCAACCGATAACTGTGTGGATAAGAGGAAAAAATTTAGGCATGAAGGAGAATGCGAAAGGAAAAGGGAGTAGAAAGGGTAAATAGTATGGACGGAAGAGAAGAAAAATTTAACGCAAATGGCATGTAATAGCTGTGTGTATCAGTGTTGGCGGAAAGATTAATAGGGGAGGTGGAAAGGAAGGGTTTGTTGCCAAGTCAATCGGAGTTTAGATTGAGAACTATGGATAACATTTATTATGTCCCGAACTAATTAATAAACAGGTGAGCAAGAAAAATGGAAAGTTGGTAGTGCTATTCATGGATATAAAAGCAGCGATTGATTTAGTGGACAGGGAGTTGTTGGTGAATGTGATAAGGGTAAGGGAGGTGAGGAAAGGTCTAATTAGGAGATGTAAAGAGGTTTTGAGGGAAACCGAGGGAAGGGTTAAGGAGAGAAGGGGAGGAGGCAGGACAGTTAAGAGGAGAGGCGTTGTATAAAGGGGAAAAGCATCTACAGAGAAAAGAAAAGTAGAGAGAAATTTCAGATTCTGAGTACAATGGATGGTATACGATATTGAAGGAGCATGTCATTCCTAGGTATCTGACAAAAAATTTGGGATAGAGTAAATAAAAGAAGTAGCGAAATGTAGGTTGAGGAACGGGATGAGGAGGATACTGGAAGGGGGTGATATGAAGAGAAAGTGTCAGAGATGTGGAAAAGAGCAGGAAACACATGTATGGGAAAAGTGTGCGGATTGGGGAAATGGAAGTATGTGGTAAGAGAAGATGAACAAATATATGATAAAATATTGGGAGAGGAGGGAAAGAGAGAAAGATAATTGAGGGATGGCTGAAAGTTGGTTGGGTATGTTAATATAAAAAATGACAAAGAAAATAATAATTATAATTATAATAAAAATAAAATTATAAAGAAATTTATTTGCTGTGTACAATTCTTACATTTTTTTTACAATCAAGGTTTTTATAAAACAAAGAGAAAAAGAAGAAAAGAAATAAAACTTTAAAAAATTAATTTTGATCGAGAAGTTGATGTGTCTCGAGTCGATATGTACCGCGCTGTCGATATATGTTATTACTATCACTTTTCCACGCGAGAGTGGTTGGTTCATTAAGATGTCGGCGAGTTCGATAAATAAAGAAATAAAGAAAAACAAAGAAATAAAGAAAAATAAGTAAATAAATAAATAAACAGATAAATATAAATATAAATAAAAACAAAATATTAGGGATGGTAAAATAATAATTAAAAATAAAAAAAAGGATGGTGGTGGAAAAGATTAAAAGAATAGGAGGAAAAGGAAGAGCGGGAGAAGGAAAAGCAAAAGAAGGTATAGTGGGATAAAGAATGTGAAAAGTATGTAATAGATTATCTTTCGATAAATAAAGGAAAAAATAAGAAAAATTAGTAACAAAGAACGAGTATGTGATAGATTATCCTTCAGTAAATAAAGTAAAAAATAAAGAAAATTAGAGGTAATGGTGGAAATATTGAAAAAATGGAAGGAGAGATAATTAGTGAAGAAAAAGGACGTATGGGAGAAGTAAAAGCAGAGAGGATAACGAATGCAAAAAAAAAAAAAAAAAAATGAGAGCCGAAGAAGCGAAGTGTGATAAGTCTTATTCGAGAAGTAAAAAAAAAAGAAGAAAACTGTTGAGAATATGTACATTTGTGTTGGCTATAGTGGCGAGCGAGTATGTGTGAGCATGCTTGGTATGTGCAAATAGGTAGGAGAGGGTGTTTTCGGTTCGAGCGTGCTCGTACGAGAGAGCAAGAACAGAACGATTAACGCTGTTAAACTGTAAGCACCGCGCAGCACAGATACCTGATCTTCACTGAATTTTGTATTAAGTAATAAACACTTTATTTCACTCTTTCACTCAGATAAGCAAGTTATAGATTATTTATCTGACCACCAAAATTAACAAAAACAAAATATGGGAGAGACAGATATGTGAAGTGAGCGGAGAGAAAAAAAGAAACGCGAGGTGGCGAATGGACATTGGTACAGTGGATGAGAAAGGGAATACATTTTAACGGAGAGAAATGGTGATGTGGGATGAGTGTTTTAAGGTGAAATGGAACGGAAAAAGTTTAAAGCGCGCGCGTAGCGCGCGTGTGTGCTAGTCCATAATAAAAAAATCCATTTGGACCGAGAAGTGAGCTTTTCGAGTCGAATATCTCGCACGTATTGTTGCCGCTTTTCCGCGTGTCTGATTGGCCAGGTCGATGCCGGCGATCCGAGATCGCGGCGATCAGTCTCGCGGCGATGATGACAGTTTGTAACTTCGTATCGTGTGCGGGTTAAGGTTAAAATGTATTATACTATGTGTAATGTGATTTAGAAGAAAATGTGATATCGGTGTCGTTAGCGCGAATGATTATTGTGTGAAATATAATATTTTGTGATATTCGGGAAATATTTCGATATAATGCGATGATTGATGGCGATCGAGATCGTTGCGAGTTGAATTGTGCGATAAAAGAAAATGTGAGATTGGTGTCATGTGTCGTTAGCGCAAACTATCCTTCAGTAAAATAAAATATTTTACGGTGTTCGGGATATACCTATTTCGATATAGTGCGATAGTGCGATAGTGCGAACTATCACGGTGACAGTTTACGTCGCGTCGAGTAAGGTTAATATTCATATAATGTTATAAATTGTCTGTATAATTTGTATATTTCTTATTTCTAGATTTCTTCTTTCTTCCTTTTTTGAAAGTGTACACATAATATGGAAGAGGCTGATATACTTAGTGATAGAATTATAACAGTGCATACAGATTGTCTTAGAAGTTATGGTACACTGCAATGTTTTTGAAGAAACTGTACGGTATGTTATTATTGCACTTACTGATATTTAAACAAGATGTTTAATTTAGATCCTTGATTTATCAATTATAACTTTCCTGCTTTAAGTCATGGATATATGGACGTTACATTCTTGATAAAAAATTAGTGGATTCCTGAAAAAGTTATAAGTAAATTTGATTCAAGAAAGCAGCAAATAGTGGAAATATTGTTTTAAATGTACCATATATTGATTCTTTATGACACAATGATCTAAGTTGAATATTTTACATAGTATTCTTTGGCATAAGTAAAATTAATCATTTTGTTTACAGATAATCAACTTGTACATAATGAGACTGTGCCAAAGGTAGACCCATATTAAAAGATGCGGAAAAGCTCAAGTCTACAGACATAGTTTATATGAAACGTCTGGAAGAGCAGAACTTACAAAGGGCGATAAGAGTACAGGGATATCGTAAAACTAATAATCGTATCGCTATAGGCCTTGCAGTCATTGGAATTTACGCCTATATGATAACTCGGTTAAACAGGAAAAATTCTTAGATGATTTTGAGATGCCGGAAAAGACGATTGAGAAGGTTTGTAAAGTTACCTTGTCTAGAAATGTGAATAAACAAGTTTACGGTTTATTGTGTTAAAAAGTTTATATTTTTTTTGTTTATACAATAGAATAGACAGCTCATAAAGTGATATTTAATGTTATAAATTGTCTGTATAATTTGTATATTTCTTATTTCCAGATTTCTTCTTTCTTCCTTTTTTGAAAGTGCACATAATATGGAACTGATATACTTAGTGATAGAATTATGACAATGCATACAGATAGTCTTAGAAGTTATGGTACACTGCAATGTTTTTGAAGAAACTGTACGGTATGTTATTATTGCACTTACTGATATTTAAACAAGATGTTTAATTTAGATTCTTGATTCATAAATTATAACTTTCCTGCTTTAAATCATGGATATATGGTGGTTACATTCTTGATAAAAAATTGGTAGATTCCTGAAAAAGTTATAAGCAAATTTGATTCAAGAACGCAGCAGCTTACTGCTTTAACAAATAGTGGAAATATCGTTTTAATATTATACTTCCTTCATCTTTGTTTCTTCTTTTAATATATAATTCGAAGCTTCTCTGTCCAAGTTCAATACTTCCATTTAATACTTTTATTTCATTTTATTATCTCCATATTTCTGCTCCATATAATGCTACACTATACTATCCATCAAAATGTGTCGAATATCATTCTTCTTCTATAGTCGTCCCTGAACGGAAGTTTTTCTTTTATAATCCAAGTTTTTTTCATTTGTCGCTTTCTCTTCTGCACCTTTATTTTCCTACATTATGTACTTTAAAAACAACATTTTCTTTACTTTCCTTCCCTCACTTCCATTCTCCACTCATTCTGTTTTTCTTTCTTTATCTTCCTTTCTCAAATATCAATTTTGAGTTTTCTAGACTTAGAATCAATTCATTCCTTTCAATGCATTTCTTGAATCATTTCAACATTTATACTCTCTTTTGTGAGTTCAATTTTTACTCATTTTACGCTAATAATATAATATTATTTTTATATATTATTGCTCAGAACTTTTCTTTTCTTACTATCACTCCTTCCATCTGCTGTATCACAAAAACTTTTATTATATTAATCAAACAAACATGTTTCATTTGTTTTGTCCTTTGTTGTGTGTATCCTTTTGTATAATCATATATTATCATTTATTAATTTTTTGTTACGCTTTCTGTTCCGTTATGTATGAAAATTATCAAAGCTTAGATTGAAAAATATTTATTTCTGATGTATCTCAATTAATTCTCTCCAACACAAACTTTTGTAAATAAATTTTTAATATTTAATACTACTTAAATACTATCTAAGCACTATTGTAATACTATCTACATTTTCAATACTGCGTAAATATTTTTCTATAAACATAATTTCATACTTCTTATAGTCTTCCTATTTATGACAAATTACATTCAAGTGTAATATGCTTAATTTAAACAAAAAAGTTATCCAATATCCAATCATCGAATTCTTCTCCCAAGCACAGGAGAAAGATGGATAATAGACAAAAAAGACGAGAAAGATAGAGGGAAAGGAAAAGGCAAGAGAAAAGTAAAGGGGATAATGAAAGAAAATGTAAGAACAATTAAAAAAAGAAAAAAAAAAGAAAAAGAGCTAGGAGAAAGCAGAAACTTTTATATTCTCCTTTACCTTAAAGGAATATTTGAATTAATTACATCTGGTGTTGATAATACGAAATTCATGATAAGATAAGTACCGTTGTTTTAACAAATTAAGTTATTTTATTAAAGTCCACAAAGATGTAAATTCCGTTTCATTAAAAAACAACGTCATTTATAAAATTTATTGTACCTAAGAACTGTGACGCATCTTACGTAGGTCAAACAAAGAAACAACTCAACACCAGGTTAAAAGAACATAAAAATAACGTCAAATTAAATCAGTCAAAACGTTTGGTTGTTACGAATCATATTATGAAATTTAATCATAATTTTAACTGGGACGACACACAAGTTCTGGACACTAAATGCAATTTCCACCAAAAATTTATTTCAGAAACGATCTATATCAAGGAACAATGCAATGATTCAAATTCAAACGAAGATACCGAATTGCTCGATAATTTTCATTTTAAGGTTCTCAAAAATTTATGTAAATACTCACCACACAATGTGACTCATATACAATAGGTTCGCGCCTTATTTATATGTCTGAATGTTGCCCTCCACAAAATCAAATTCAATACATCCATATTTTTCTTATTTTAACTATTGTGTTATCTTTTAATTTCTATACTAACTTTAAAAAAATTGCATTTTTTCATAATACAGTCTTTCGTAATTACATTCTTGACTGATGGCTTGAAATCCTAGTAACAGTTGACACCTTTACCACCGCGGACATTTGATTACCTTGACATTATAAATACTTATATGAATTTGGAGATTCATAGTTTCGCGCATACAACCGCTGAAATTCGCACTATTATATTATATGACTTACAATATGCGGGAAAAAAGTGTTATTTTTCACTATTTTATATTGCCGACAAAAAGTCCGATCTTGCTATTAAGTTTGATATTCCTTCATTTTTTCTATTGATAAAGATGTGTCTATCATATTGTAACCAATTTTTTAAAAATATTTCATCAGGAAACCAAAAACGTACCATTTTTATACCATTTATCTCCAAAACTGTGAAACAGGATTTTCTTAATTTTAAAATATTTTCTTAGATTTCTCACATTTCTTTTCCTTTTATTTTGAGTAATCTAATTGTTTTAAGAAAAACACTAAATCCGAAAAAGAAGAAATAAACGATTATTTTTTTCATCCATTAAAAATTAAATTGATTGCACTAAAATTAGAATTGTATTTAATGGAACTACAAAAAATGTTTTATATGATCACTATCCATTCTTACTCATGAATAATCAAAGATAGTTCTATTAACCATAATATGCCAAGGTCATACCTTATTTTTTCAAATTTGTTGTAATTTTGGTTAAATTTATTTCCATATATTTTAATTCTAATTTTAAACAATTTAATAACAAGTTTTCTTAATTATTTTAAGGATTTAATAAAATAATTTTTAAATCAATTTAAAAAAACGCCATTTACGGTCCAAGCTGGATATATCTTATTGTTAGCAGCTTAATAATATTTCTGTGTGCATTTAGTACTCGTATCCCCAACCTAGTAAAGTGCTCGTCGATAATTTATCGGACTTAAAACACAGCTTCTGTTGGAACAATAAAATCTCTTCCCCCTATTAAAATAGATAATTAATTCAACTTTGATGCTAATAAACATTCTATTTAAATTATTATAAAGACATGAGACTTTCAAATAAGTTTGTACAAAAAAATGTTATTTAAAATAATTTCAAATACAATATAAATTGGCATGAGAGTCAAACGCGGAACTTAGTGCGTGTTTAATCAAAACTGATTAAATTTCGAGATACAAGATCCGATATTCCGTACGTTTCCAACATATTAACTGCGTGCCGATTATTTGTCGGACTTTAAAACACAGCTATCATTGAAACATTAGAAATTCCCTCTCCCTTCCCTAATTAAATCGATATCGATTTAATATTAAAATCACTGTAAAAAACCTATTGCGAAAAATATTACCCCAGCCAGTTATTAAGGATTTTATATATTAATTATATAAATAAATATTTACTGAATTAAAAGCCTCTAAAAGAAATTATACATATAACTCTGTATATAAAATTACATCCCTATTATCACTTTGATTACAAAGTTATTTTTAATCTCTCTCTCGTCTACGCTCTTTCTTTTGATTCTATTTGCCTCTTCTTCTTCTTCTTCTCGTATTTGTCTTATGGCCGTTTCTACCAACGTCGGTTAACTTTAATCTTAGGTTAATTCACTCTTCGTCTCTTTTTAACTGTCCCCCTAATGCCCGTTTCTACCAACGTCGATTAACTATAACCTTAGGTTAACTCGCTCTTTGTCTCTTTCTAACTGTCGCCATTAGAAAGAGACGAAGAGTGAGTTAACCTAAGGTTGAAGTTAACCGACGTTGGTAGAAACGGTCATTAGAAAGAGACGATAAGTGAGTTAACCTAAGGTTAAAGTTATGACGTTGGTAGAAACGGGCATTATTTAACTTTGTGATATCTTAATGACAAAGGATGAAAGTATTACAGACAAACGCGCGTTATCACAGTCTTCTTCGTCAACGAGTTACGCACAATAGAAAAAATATTACTTTAGAGCTAACCTCCCTCTCTCTACCTCTCTATTTCTTTTTCTCTTTCTATTTCATTCTCTGTTTCATTCTCTATTTCATTCTTCTATTTCATTTCTTTTGCTTACTCTCTTTTTCTCTCTCAAGTCTCTTCTTCCTCTTCTTCTTCCTCCCTTATTCGCCTTCTTCAACTTTGTGATACCTTTATGACAAAAAGTGAAAGAATTACGGACAAATGCATTATCAAATATCACCGTCTTCTTCGTCGACGAGTTAAGCACAACATAAATTTAAATATTATTTTAAGAAAAACAAAGTTATAAAAATCCAAATTGTTATAATTGTTAAAATGTTTAATTACATTTTAAAATTATGTTATATGTTGTAATTATGTTACAAAAATTATTGTTATTACATTATGCTTTTATTATTATGTTAGTTTGTTATTATGTTTTTATTATTGTTGTTTTTATTATTAGATTATGCTATTTTATTATGTTAAAAAGCAAAAAATATCAAATAGCACAATTTAATTTAAATAAAAAATAATAGAAGAGGTAAAGGAGCGGAAAAACCACAAAATCTTACAAATAGTAGCTTCTTCTACCTTGATCTTATCCTTCTTTTCTTACTTCTTGATCTCTGTTTTTTTTCTGATAGTCAAAGCAGCAGGAGATCTCTTTTCATACCTACAATAACATAATTATAGTATATATAATATTTTAAAACAATGGGGTATAATAAACTATTAGAAATTTCCAAAAAATAATTATAAGCATTCAAATCTCCTTCCAAATTTTTTTGCACACACACTACGCTATACAAAAATTACTTTGAATGGTGTAGTCTTTTAGTAACATACTAAGATTCTTAAATATTCAAGATACAACTCACGTTGCTTGATCGTGTTCTTTAACGTGGCTTAAAAACATGTTTGCAACTTCTTCGTCAAAAGAACGTACACGACTCCAATTTAATACAGCATCTTGACCATCGGAAGACTTGACAGATAGCTAAAAATGATGAAAAAATATCATTTATCGTTGTTATATATAGACGATCCGAATAAAACATTAGAGAATCTGAAATTAAAATGTTTTAGTTACATATTTGTAATACCCAATATGGATCTGGTTTAAAGGTTTGAATTTCGTCATGTCTTTGTACATAGAATCCTAACGTTGGCGTTTGGCACGGAAATAAGGGACCATAAGAAATAAGGGATACATCTAAATCTCCATATTTACCCTAAAAGTATAACATATTTGATATTCATATCCGCATGTATCATGTATCATTCAAATTTCATAATGCAACACAATGCAATGCAAAGACAGTTGTGCCATACTTGAAAAAATTTAGTTTGATATCTTGTAAATGCACAGCCTATTCGCAAATCCAACTCCTGACGTGCATCAACGCTTTTGGCTTCATTTTCATTGGGCTTTATCAGATTAGCCAAAGCAGATATTATATCTTTCTCCGTAATGGCAGATAATAGTGCACGCCATATATCCTATCAAAAAGAAAACTGTTTAATAAAACCATGTTTAACAATAAATCATAATCAGCAATCCATTATATGAAAAGATATTCAATAGCTATAGCTATAGCTATAGCTTTAACATCTACAAGCATAATGTACAAGCAGCTCACATTTATATGTAATTTCTTGTGCATTTCTTGCTGCACTGCGTTTATAACTTCGAAGCAAATATTTTCACCTTTCTTGTCGCAGTCTAGCCATAATACTAAATAATCACAATACGTACCTCGGAAGTGATAGCCTCCTCACTCGACGCGCGCGCAACGCCAACTATCACTGTGACATAGTCGCGCGCTATCGCGCGCGCTCCGCATCGGAACGTTTGCACTATAACGAGATATATTTATTACTTTCTATCACACACAACAAGACATAAATTAAATAATATATTAAGATCAATAAATTAATACTAACCTCGCGCAACACGACACGAGCTGTTACATATTTACGCGACACGTCAAATCGCGAGACGCGAATTGCTGCAATTGCTGCGATGGCAATCTCGACCGACGGCATCGACCTGGCCAATCAGACACGCAGAAAAGCGGCAACAATACGTGCGAGATATTCGACTCGCAAAGCTCACTTCTCGGTCCAAATGGATTTTTTTATTATGGACTAGCACGCAAAGCGCGCTACGCGCGCGCCTTTCATGGCCACCATTACTCACTTCCAAATAAAATAAATATACGTACAATAAATATTAATTAGTAATCTTTTTTTTTAACCAAGGTATGAGAGAAATAAAGTTATAATAAACCTTAATAAGAAGAACAAAATATTAGTGCAGAGGGACTATTAATTAATATTTATTAATATTTAATATTTAATTATTAATTAATAAATATTAATTAATAGTCCTGCACTCATATTTTGTTCTTCTTATTAAGGTTTATTATAACTTTAGTTCTGTTATATCTTTGTTTTTTCTTTAATATACATATATAATTTATTCAAGGTTTTTTTGTCCAGTTCAATACTTTTATAGTAGCAGACCAAAACGGGTTTCATCTCTCACGGAATCACCTCTAGCCGTCGGCGGCGCGGTGAGAGGGGGGGAAGCGCGTAGCGACAGTACCGCGCAACAGATGACGCCACTCACGACACATTAATTATGGAGCTAGTTCAGTAGGCTCAACAGATGACACCACGCAATAAGACCGTCTTAAGCACAATCTTAAGATGTTATGAACCAATCACAGAACCGTATTAGCATCTTAAGACATTACTTAAGACGGTCTTGAAATAAGATCCGACGATGAATACCGGATTAGGTTGCATATAAGCTGATATACATAAGTACTGACAGAGAGAGAAAAAGCTGGTATACATAAGTACTGACAGAGAGAGAAAGTTTTTACCTCTATTCGCTTCTCATCGATTCAGCTGTATTATCTTTAAAGAACAAAAACAAACGTGCGTTACTCCACATGCGCCCGTTGCATTTTTATATGTCCTACGATTTTTGAAAAAGTCATAGGGCCGTTATTCATAGTCGAAACTTATTTTCAAGACCATCTTCGACTATGAATACCGGCCATACTAGTCGCGGTACGCGCGCGATGTCTCATTGTCAGATGCCTTATCGCAGCAATAAATTAGATCGAGGGGGAGGTTATGTGATTACATAATTCCGCTGAACGCGCCTATTGTCAGATGCCTTATCGCGGCAATAAATTCAATTGTGGGGGGGGGAGTGTTGTGATTACATCATCGGCGTCGCAAAGTTTTGCCACACTTCGACGCCTCGAGCGTTTCGCGGATCATTCTGTGATAATCGCACTCTAAAAATACCTCATCGCGGGCAATAAATAATCAATAAAAAAAAAATTTACGCAATGACATGGGAAGAAAATAAAAACTTAAAATAGAACATTTTATCCCGGCAATTAGAAAAAAAAATTTATGCGACGACTGTTTGAAAAGAATAAAAACTTACAAATAGACGCACTATAAATCACATTATGGCTGCAATAAGCTGCAATATAAGAATTCAATGTGTTATTTTTACTTATGACAAGAGTCGGTGGTATATACATATAAGTACATATAAGTGCGAGACGACACCAGCTCGATGTCAGAAGTCGGAATATCGAGGACCACAGAGTACCGTTTTTTCTCTCAAAATCGCGCAAGTGTACGTCAAAATGAATAAAAAAAATGTGGAATCTCAGCCCTCTCAGGAAGATTTGGAGGTAATGGTGCTTATGGAAGCGCCGTTTTCGACTGATCAGGGGAAGAAGAAAACGGATGAAATCGGCACTCGTTTTAACCTCCTTGACTTATTGTATAAAATTTGGAATCCCTCTTGGACAGCGTCGCGCAACCTAAGATTATTAATCGTCAGTATGACGAAGTCCGCTGAGAGTTCGAAAACGGTAACTGATTTTGACAAACGTAGCATGCGAAAAGCCCTGAAGGATCTCTACCAGTTGTGGCTTGACAAAGGGTCATTGAACCCTGCGAGTTCCGCCGATGAGATGCATAGATTTCTTCGCGCTCAAATTCCTGATCCAATTTACGAGTCGTTTACGAAGAACACTATGAATGTGGAAACTTACACCGAATTGGTGATCCATTATAAAACATATATCGCCAGTTTACCGCTCGGAGCGGCGAGGCAGATTTCCGCGTCGCGCAAGGTTCTCGTCGTGACCAATCACGACAACGACAACGACAACGACAACGACAACGACAACGACAACGACAACGACAACGACAACGACAACGACAACGACAACGACAACGACAACGACAACGACAACGACAACGACAACGACAACGACAACGACGACGACAACGACAACGACAACGACAACGACAACGACAACGACAACGACGACGACAACGACAACGACAACGACAACGACAACGACGACGACAACGACAACGACGACGACAACGACGACGACAACGACGACGAGACGACGACGACGACGACGACGACGACGACGACGACGACGACGACGACGACGACGACGACGACGACGACGACGACGACGACGACGACGACGAGGATGAGGATGAGGATGATGATGAGGATGATGATGATTTAAACTTACATTTTAACTTAAACAATTGGGCCAATTGATCAATGCGATTTGTTAATTCTTTCTCCGTCCGAGATCTCGGAGCAGTTTTTAATATCGTGAATACGAGGCTTTATACACCTACATTGTAATTGCATTATATCACAATATCATCACATTACATATTTTTTTATAAACTTTAGTAAATATATAAGTAAATACTGAATAATACTAACATTCTATAAAAAGCTAAAAAACAAAACAGAGACGAGAGAGACTTTAAGAAAATATGTTTGATGTAACAAACTTTTAATTTCCTGACTTATTTTTTTTTCCTGATTTATCTTCTTTTCCTGACTTATCTTTTTTTTTATCAGTCTTTCTAATAAATTTTCCATTCTTTTAAAGGCGCCCAATTTTTCTTCATGCTGTTTTGTCCGAGTTTTTCTTCGTTTAGTGCGTTGTTCTTTGCTATATGTTATATAATCATTTATTAACGTGTTTACTTTTGTCTTCTTGGTGACTAAAACTTTAAATATACAATATATATATTTACGCACATGCACAATTATTTTATATCTATTATAAGAAATATATTGTGTTACCTTTTTCTGGAAGATTTTCTTCTTTGTTTGGTATATTATTTGGTATTTTATTTTCTGTTTCACTTAAGTGCGATCCTGCTATTGCCAAAGGTTTCACCCAGGGTTTATCACCAAACAACTCTTGCATTATCTATATGTGATATGTAAGTACGGCAATATTAAACTTTTATTAAACATATTTATTATATCAAGCACAGGTATATGTATATGTATAACTTAACCAACAAATAATTTTAATAATGTTACCTGTAAAAATTCCCAATTTTTTCTATTATTGCCACTTTTCTTGTTGTGATCCGTAATAACTTTGTATGTACTGTGACGTGACGGTTCGCCGCGCGTGGCAGTGCCCCGCCGCCGTCACAAGGCGCGGGTTCGCGCCCGCGGACGACCCAGGAGAGCAACCGCGAAATCTCCAGGGGGCCTCCAAAACAACGCGTTCACGCGTAATTTATTTTGTATTTTTGAAGTGAAACTTCTTAGGGCACGGGGGGTGATTCGAACCGGAAGCGTCACGGAAGTCCGTCACGGAAGTCGCGTTACGGAAGTCGCGTTATGGAAGTCCGTCACGAAAAGTCGAACCTTCTACGGGAGTGATTCGATGCGTCGCGTTACGCGTTCGCGTTATGGAAGTCCGTCACGAAAAGTCGAACTTTCTACGGGAGTGATTCGGAGCGTCGCGTTACGCGTTCGCGTTATGGAAGTCCGTCACGAAAAGTCGAACCTTCTACGGGAGTGATTCGGAGCGTCGCGTTACGCGTTCGCGTTATGGAAGTCCGTCACGAAAAGTCGAACCTTATACGGGAGTGATTCGGAGCGTCGCGTTACGCGTTCGCGTTATGGAAGTCCGTCACGAAAAGTCGAACCTTCTACGGGAGTGATTCGGAGCGTCGCGTTACGCGTTCGCGTTATGGAAGTCCGTCACGAAAAGTCGAAACTTATACGGGAGTGATTCGGAGCGTCGCGTTACGCGTTCGCGTTATGGAAGTCCGTCACGAAAAGTCGAACCTTCTACGGGAGTGATTCGGAGCGTCGCGTTACGCGTTCGCGTTATGGAAGTCCGTCACGAAAAGTCGAACCTTGTACGGGAGTGATTCGGAGCGTCGCGTTACGCGTTCGCGTTATGGAAGTCCGTCACGAAAAGTCAAACCTTCTACGAGAGCGATTCGGTGCGTCGCGTTACGCGTTCGCGTTATGGAAGTCCGTCACGAAAAGTCGAAACTTATACGGGAGTGATTCGAAGCGTCGCGTTACGCGTTTGCGTTATGGAAGTCCGTCGCGAAAAGTCAAAAACTTCCATGGGTGTGATTCGGCGCGGGAGCGTTACGTTAATTCACAAGTTAAATTTTAATTATAAATTACAGGCGATGCAATTCACAAATAAATAAAAATTGATTTGTGAATTACACAGGCTTTAATTCACAAATCAATTTTTCACAAATCAATTTTTATACAGTGAATATACACCGTTGACCAAAATATCGGTGTTCTATCTTATGATTGTTTATTTATACGTGTTATTGCGATAAATATTACCACATGCCTCAGTGGTCGAATTGGCACGATGCCTGCACAGAAAGCGGGAAGTTCCAGGTTCGAACCCTGGCTGGGGTAATATTTTTCACAATAAAAATTAAATTATTTAAAATTAAAATGCTTAATTAAGCGTTGAGATAAAAGGGACCAGAATCTTGGTTAAAATGTCCTGACGATTATGACCGTCAGGAACGATTGCCAGTTACGTCGAAGAAATTTAATATGGTAAAAAAAATATACGTGTGGCCTCCACGCGCGGCAGAAGTAAAACTTCTTAGCTGTGAGGAATAGGATAGTATCCTCGTTTATAGTATCTGAATTAATGCCTATGTAATTCAGAAATCAAATTT